>CAJVPP010000983.1:0-23834 GCA_910592005.1 Funneliformis mosseae | reverse complement strand
ATTATTGTTTTAAATAAATGATTTTCTTATCATTTGTCTAAAATAATATTATTATCATTCCAAATAAATGATTTTTTATCATTCGTCTAAAACAATATTCTTATCATTTCAAATAAATGATTTTCTTATTATTCGTTTGAAATGATAATTTAATTATTCTAATCAAACAATTCCTTTATTATTCTTTTAGAATGATTAATTATTATTCTAATTGAATGATTCTATCATTCATTTAAAACATTATTATCATTTCAAATGAATAATTCTTTTATCATTTATCTGAAACAATTTCCTTATCGTTCATCTGAAATATTATTATTATCATTCTAAATGAACAATTTTCTTATTATTCATCTAAAATAATCAATATTATCATTCAAATCAAACAATTTTCTTATTATTCATTTGGAATAAACTATTTGAAATTTTAGATTAATCCAAAATTTTTGATTCAGTTCAGATTTTTCTGATTTATGATTTAGTTTAGTTTTAGATTAGCTTATAATCCAGACTGTATTAAATCATTTAGAGCATTATATCTCAGTTTTAATATCACATATAACTTATTTATCTATCAGAAGTAATTTTAAATCAAATAATAAAACCATTTAGAGCCCTTCTAAAGAATAACTTTATCTATTAGAGTCATGTCATCAAGTTTAATTCATTCAAAGCTTTTCTATAAAATAATTCATTTATATTATAGACATACTGTATATAAGCATTTAGCAATACACTATTAATAATAGTAAATAACATAAGCATTTTAAGTTTGACTATACGTATTTATCTTCTTTAGCTACAAACTAATAAATGACTGCCTAAATTACCCTTCATTAGCCAGCCTTACAAAAAGTTAAAGAATTTCAAAAATTAGATTCCAGCCTTTTTATAAGATCTCAAAAAGCTTAATATTAATATAGCTTCTTCAGATTAACACATGTATTAAATATAAGGTGGTACTACTACCATATGATTTATTATTCCTAACAGTTACTGCCTCACTTGCTGAACATTTTTAATGTTCATTGAATAAATAGTCAATTATGATAAAATTTTGTATTTATTTTTAATAATTTTAAATACTTTTTATCAATTTTTAATATAAGGAAGCTTCTTATTAATACAAAATACTTTAATAGGTTCTCAATGTAAATGCTTATCAAAAACTATCAGCAAATATGCTATATTTACATAATATAAAATATGGTTATTTTCTAATACTCCCATAAGTTAATACATAAAAATTTGTATTTATTCTCTATTTAAATTTAAGTATTGATAATATGTTATTTGGTCAAATCTTAAAAACTGAAGGCAGTTTACAAATATTATGTATTATACTTATGAAGCAAATAATACTGATATGATGCTATAATAATGTACTTGTTACCACTTTAACAATATCACATTATTTAGAAAGAACTCTTTGAAATTAGCTAAATACAATTATATATTGGCTGTACCTTTTAGTTATTACATGAATATTACTATTAATAATAATAAAAAAGGTTAGGTCTGCTTATGATCATTACTATTGATAAAAAATATATCTTCTTATTCCTTTTTAAGATTTAATAATCTATTTCTTTTGACATCTTTAATCATTTATTATCAATTTAGCAGCTATTTTCACTGCTGTAATTGTCATGCTTATGAATTATCACTTAATTATTAAAATAAACTTATGTATAGTTGCTACTTATACCACATACAAATGAATCTTATTCTATTTCAAATCCCATATTATATTTAAAATCCTATATCTCATATTCTAAATCCCAATTCTAAATTATCTCATTTAATTTATAATATACTATTAAGTATATTTTAATCAATATTTAACTTACAAAATAAATTAATAATTATTTGAATCTGCTCTAAAGACAAAGCTAATGAACTAAATATCATTAAAATATTATTATTAATTATGATAATATTGTTTATTAAAGTTTTAATTTAAGGAATAGGATTTAAAATAGGAAGGGATTGAGATTTTATTTCATACTTATATAGTATAGATAATAAGTATACAGTCAATTCTCTATAAATGCATTCCCTTTAGTACTAGATATAAAAATGTATTTAAAAAGAGTGTGTATTTATAGAATATATACAGTTTCTGATAAAAAAAATAGTGAACACATTTTTTAAAGGTATGAAAAATTTTTATTATTAACTGCAATTATTTTTTTATTATTTAAAGAGTAATACTAACTCAACATTTTTTATTATATAATTAATATTTTGTATAGCCTTCTCCTATATACATGCATGCTTGAATCCAATTTAGTATTTTTTTAATGCATTAAAGTAACATATCATTATCGAGATCATCCCATTGCTGTAGATAAGAAAATTTACTGAGATTTATTTATTTTTTGCTACTAAATCCTTGACCTTTCTCTTAACAATACTTTTTAAACAGCCTATACATTCTTGATAGGATTCAAGTCTGGGCTATATAAAAGTTTAGAAAAATTTTCCCTAAAAGATGATTATTTAAGTTATGCTAAATGTCTCAAGAGGTGTATTATGATTATTTTTCTTGTAAAAACAGAAATGTAAATGAGGTTCACGAGCTCACTATGTATAGTATACTCACTGACCTTAAGTTTATCATCATTTTCTTCCTATTTTGCTTAATTTTACCAGCTGTAGTAAAATGATTATTTTACAAAAATTTTCAAATAGTGGCATTTTTTTAGATTTCAGTTGTGCAAAAATGAGAGTTTTGGGATCAAAATCTGAAATTATATCCAAAAAGGTATTCAGCTATATTTTTGAAGCCTTCTAGCTATAAGAATTCACTATAGAAGTTAAAACTCTAGCCCAAATTTGAGCTTTTTCCGCTATTCAAATTTAACATTAAATTACTCTACAGGATACCAGAATAAATCTATCTCTTATAGCCTTTCTAATCTAATTTTAATCCCAAATAATATATCAAAAAAAATATATTATTCTATTTGGATTCGAGACGATGCAAGATTGACAAGAATCAAAGGTTCAAAACAAAGCTTATGAAGTTTCTACAAACCTTCTATATATAATAATATTTATGCTATTCTAGAATTAATTCTAAAAAAAATTCATTATCATCTAACAAAGTAAAAAATTTACACCTAAACATATCTTAGATGTAAATTTTTTGTATGTGTACAAGAAAGTTAAAAAGCTATAGAATATATTCAAGTATATTAATATTTTTTTGATATGCAAGAAACCATTCTGAAGCCATTTGCATTATGCAAATCTAAGGTCAAAAAAAATTTAACCTCAAGTATAAAAGGGGATAGGTAAAAATTTTTCAAAGAAGGTTAACATATCAAACTTCTAGATAAGTATCCAAAGCCCTATTCTGAAACTCATTAATATATTAAGTTACATAATACCTATTAGTATGCTTTCTACAAAGCCTGAGTTTAGAGCTAATCAGCTTATTACAAACCTTACAAGAAAAACACTTCTTAGCTTTCTAATGTTCAAAGCATCCTTCAGGTTAATGGCAGATCTGCCCACAGATTTTTCTAATTCTGAGTAAATAATTGCAAGAATATTCGCCTATCATAGTAATAAAAAATAAATATTTTAATTTAAATAAAAGATTTTATAGTATCAATATAAGCACTGGAATAGCAACACCTGAGTAAAAGTATTTAAACAAAGGTTCTTATTATTAATACAAATATAAGATATATATATATATACACTAGAGATAATTAATTTTAAATAAAAGTTTTTGTACTATTAATATAAATATCATAAAGCATACACTTATAACAAAATGATCCTTCCATATTCTCAATGTAGTAAGAATGACTTTTAAAAAGACTTATGATCAAAAAGCACATCTTAAAAGAAAATTTAAGTGTAAACTACCATCTATTCTAACACCTGTGCCTAGATTTTAATCATTAACCCCTGCATTACTAGTCTATGCCTAAAAAAAGGATCAAAGAAAAGAGAACCCTAAGCCTATTTCTAAAATACAAGCTCTCATTCTGCAAAACAAATATTAAGAGAATGATTCTGAAGCTGGTCTCAGTCCATCAACTTAAGCATATAGAGAGGGAAAACCTAGTAAGGTCTCTCTAAGAGATAAGTATATTTATAGGCTTGCAAGAAAGCTTAAAATATATTTAAAAACATAGGGAGCATGATTGCACTGAAGATGAATTAAAGTTACTAGTAAAAAATGTGATTTAAAAATAACTTTAAAAGCATGTCAGTCTTTCTATCATAATTTTATATAAGCTAATGATGAGGCTTTTAAAGAAATTATTTCTCAAAAGAAAGAATTTTGCGAGATTGAGCGATAAGATGCTTAAAAACAATTTAAAACTATATTTATATATATAAGTGGTAGGAATTTTATTACTAACAAAGAGGCTGAAAAGTGGGATAAAGAGCACATGATTCTGAAGAAGCTAAACTTCTAACATTTGCAGAAATAGAGGAAGAAATAGAAAAAAATAGGTTAGAAATAACAGAAAACCTACCTTTAGCCAAAAGGTAAGAATATGAAATATAAAAGGAGTATACTTCTAAGGATTATTTCTGATCGATTTATCATAAAAATGGAAAAACTTATGCTACTAAAGTGGTAAAAGAAGTAATAGTTGAGCTATCCATGATGAGATAAAATTCCTAGAAAGAATCTGTGATTCAGCTAGATCTCACCTTTCTTTAAGACACTTAATTATGTGGAAAACTATTATTCTATTTATCAAATATTTAGCATATACTTTTAATATACATCAAGATAATGAAAAAGAATATACAGATATCCTATACATATTCCAGCTAGTTGTATCAGCTCGTAAATAAATTACAAATATTCTTAAAAAGGAGTTTCAAAGAAAGGATCAAATAAAATCAGCAATGATCATATATGTTACATATATGAAATACAAATATCTTAGATATGACAACATAGCAGATAAAAGAAACTATAAAATTACCTATCACCATTCATATTATAGAGAGAATATGCATATACTTCTCTCAGAAAATAATATAGATGAGCATATAATCAGCTCTGCTGAAGAAATCGATGAAAAAATCGAAAAATACTTGAAAGAAGAGTTTGGTAAAATCATTTTTTGACTAGAAATGGTATTAATAAAATCTTATACATACCGTCAAGCTATTAGAGGATCCTATAAGCTTACACCTAAGAGGCTTATCAATACAAAGTGCACTATCAATCCAGATAATCAAGGTCTCATCGACTCAAAAACAAATGTATTATTTGAAAAATGTCTTCAAGATACATTAGGATGCTATTTCACTGATCAGGATAGAATTACAGACTATTTTGATAAACGTATATTTAGAATAAAAAGTCTTTAAAAATATTTAGATATCATTAAGCTAGATGGAATCTTCATGTTTACTCCAATTTGTTCACACATATTTAATAAGATAGAGAAGATGAATCCAAATATCTCTATCAATGTCTGAGAGTGAAATGAAAAAACAGCTATTCCAAAGGCAGTAATTGCTAGTAAGAATTACAAAAGACCATATATAATCGATCTTTTAGTCCTTAAAATATTATCAAATTAGAGGATACAGACAAGTATGGGCAAAAGAATCACTTTCTATGGATCAAAAATATTGATAAATTAGTATCTAGAGATACTGCACATAAAGAAAAGAGGCATCTTTGCAGACGTTATACATTTAGTTTTCCTTCAGAAAATCTTTAGACCATCATTAAAATCATTATTTCAGATTAGAAGAGATAACCCAAAGAGTTAATCTACCAATAAAAGGATCAATAATTTTGAGAAGTTCAAAAACTATAGTTGAATTATTAATTCTCTATATGTAATTATAGCAGACTTTAAGGTTAATAACAAGAAGTGGGATTGCTCAGGTAGGATAATGAAACCATTCAAATCTTATGGTAGGTAAATACGCAAGCTTACTGAGTAAAAGGCAAACAGTTTCTGTTATATTATTTATTGGATCAATACTGAAGATATATGGGATCCATTCCTATACAGGAGAGAAAATGCTACCCAAGAATTTGTCTGAAGGATTAATCAAGAGCTAGTCAGTATCAATAAAGTCTTAGCTATCAAAGTCAATTAAATAAAAACTGAAAAAGATAAGAAGAAATTTGCTAAGGTTGATACTTGTTAGATCTGTAAAGGTAAGTTTGATATAAATATAAAGGAAATTAAGCATTTAGAATGCAAAATAGTTAGTCTTATGAGAAGCTAAAAACATTCAATAAAGTAACAGCAGAATATAATGGTATTTAAACAACTATTGAAAAATCAACTAAAGCTATTGCTAGTGAAAAAGCTAAGGCTAATAAGGTCTGGAACCACTATCACATTACAGGTAAGTTTTGAGAATCAGCCTATAGAGATTGTAATCTCAAACTCCAAATTGAATCATAGAAGACTCCAATTCTAATAGTCTTTTATAACTTTCGAGACTATGATTCTCATCTAGTCTGTGAATCAGTTGAATGCTCAGTTAATGTGCATCAGATCAAAGTTATAGCTGAGATATTTGAGTAATATAAGTCTATAAAGATAGGTCAGCTCAAGTATATTGATAGCCAACAGTTCATAAATAATAATTTAGCTAATCTTACAAAGAATTTGAATGATGATCATCTATTACAAACTAACACATTAAAGACTTTACTTCTAGCCAAATTTCTCTAGTAACTTGTAAGAGAATATACCCTTATAATTATATCAATTCTTAGGATATATTCTTCAAGATATAACTTCCTCCTATTTATGAATTTCATTCTATCCTAAAAGGAAAGATCTTACAGAAAGACTACAATCATACTCAAAAAGTATGAAAAATATTCAGCTGTAAGAATTTAGGTAAGTACCATGATCCTTATCTTAAAATTAACATACACTCTCTTGACAATTTCTGGATTTATTTTCAAAAAACATGCATAAAATATTATGAACTTGATTCCAACCACTATATTTCAGCCCATTTTTATTCTGGAATGCTATGTTCAAGAAGACTGAGGTTAAGATCAATCTATTTACAAATATGTCAATGTATGATTTTATCGAAAAGGCCAAAAAAGGTAGCATATCTAAGGCTTGTAAGCAGTATTTTAAAGCCAATAATTTTAAGATGGATAAGGCATTTAACCCATCTAACTCACATTATAAATATCATATGTGAACATAACAATCTTTATGGCTGAGCGATAAGCTAGTTCTTACCTATAGGAAATTATCAATGGGAGCTAGCTAAAAGTATTTACTCAAGAACTCAGCTATGCAAAAGAAATATTTCGAAAAGATTTTTAAGATTAAGTCAATTATTCTATGAGGATATTTTCTAAACATTAAGGTTCATTTTCCTCTTAAAACCCATAATTATTTGAAAGATTTGCCTCCAGCAGTAGAGAATGTTGCTGTAAGAAAGAATTGGCTAAGTTCATATAATACAGAGCTTGTAAATAATTTGGATAGTAGACGCTTCTCTAAGACAGAAAAGTTAGTCCTTCATCTTGGTCTAAGAAAGGATTATATCATCCACTACTAAGAGCTTCAATACTATGTGAAGTTAAGAATAATTGTAGATAAGGATTTAGAAATCCTTTCCTTTGGCCAGACTAACGCTCACTTTATATATTGCCTTTAATACTGAGAAATGATAAGAATACTTTCAAAAAAGACTTTTTCAAGCTCATAAATAACTCAGTATATGGTAAAACTATGGAGAATATTCGCACAAATACCAGAATATCAAGCTCATGAAGATGAATAATAAGCAAGATGAAAAGGCTTTCTTGAATAAGATTAATAAGCTATCATTTAAGTATAGTAGATAGCTTGAAAACACACTAGTAAGAGCACGTATAGGAAAGGCTAGTATGACTCTCAATAATAATAGTTGGGGTATCAGTATTGAGTCTTAGCAAGCTTCACATGTATCACTTCTGATATGAATATGTAAAAGAGAAATATGGTGACAAAGCCTAACTTGGTTATATGGATACTAATTCCTTTATATTTCAAGTTGAGACTGAAGATATTTATAAAAATATGGCTGAGCGTCTAGATCTCTTTGATTTCAATGATTCTAAAACTATAGGCCTTTATAAGGATAAGACTCCAGGAAATATGATTACAGAATCTATGCATATTCATTCTAAATTATATCACTATGTCTTAACCAATAAGTCCACAAAGTCTAAGCATAAAGGGATTAGTAAAAAGAGTATGAGTGAGATAACAACAGATGCATATATGCCATCTTTAGAGGGGTTCCTGCTAGATAATCTGATAGATAAGTTCTTATTATTAGAGTAAGAAGCTAAGGAATTAGTTATGCAAACTGAGATAGACTCTATGACTATGTCTATCAAGATTATCTTTTTGGTAAGGAAGTATTGTATGCCAAGAATGTAGTTATTCGATCAAAAGATCACATATTATCTCTGGTCAAATCTGAAAAAAAGACCCTCTACCTAATAGATACTAAACACTGGATCTTATCTGATAGGATAATTACTTTACCATATGAGCATTAATGTATTATGATTTATAAGAATATGGTCAAAAATAATATTTCCCATGAAGAGGCTGAAAAAAGAGTTATAAGGGTCAAGCTCCCAGAGAAATACCAAAACGAATGTGTGTCTCACATATCCAGCTACTAGCAATAAGCTAAACTTATAAATGAGTTGAACCAGCTAAGTCACAGAGTTTATATAATTATTAGATTTTTTTCTGAAGCAATAAATATTCAGTTTATTTTTTTACTCTTATTCTCACTAGAATATTACTCCTTTTGGGCTTAATGTCAAGTAATTCTTTACGTATATACTGTTATATATGTCATATAATACTGCTCTCTCAAGACTCAGTATTAAGTGATCCTGCATATACTGTACTGAATCAAAAAATTATGCAAGAGGTAGTAGAAAAAGCCCTTACTATTATGAAAATATTAGAATAAAATTAGCTAATCATCTCATGATCTAGAAATCACTTAGTGCTATAATAGTATCAGGATAATGTCATAGAACTGACATGAAACAGGTATTGTATAAATTTTTCCCAGCATTTTCTTGGTATTTTTTTTCAGAATCTAGGACTCAGCAAATTTTTTGGCTATTATCTAGATAAAGTTTTACAAGAAATATATAGAATACCCAAACTTTTAGGAAAATATAGAATTTCTGGACTTCCTAAATATTTTTTCTGAGAATTTTCCAAGAATATATTATTTACCTTTAATCGAATATATATTCAGCCAACCAAATTTTAACGAATATTATAAGAATTTGCTTGACTAATTACTCTCATTCATGAAAAAGAATGTATAGTTACATCTTACAAACTGTAAAAATAGACTATTATTTGAGGAATAGGTTAGGGGTATCCAACTGGACATTGAGGAATTGCTTACTAGGGAGATTAATAGATACTATAACAAAAAAATCACCAGAAGATTAAGATTGAAGCAAATATCTCTTTTGATGATTCTTGTATATTATTCCAATTAGATGGATTTGAAAAACAGTTAAAAGAACATGAGCTTTGTATACAGTAATGGGAGAATAATATTAAGAAAACTATTAAGACTCAGGTTGCTGAAGAACGCAAATGTTTAAAAGATGAATATAATGCTCTTATAGTTTGTCTAGAGAGTGAATATAATAATTGCATGATAGATATGAAACAAAAGACATATTCATTTAAATATCAATTAGAATCCCAGTATAATTCACACTCAGCTAAGCTAGAGAAGTAATATAAATCTCATATTTCTGCTTTAGATAAAGCTAATGCTGTAAAAAATAAGAAGATCAGCAAGTTATCCTCTACTATTTTCCAGCTTAAGAATAAAAAATAGGATATAAAGAAGACCGCTGAATCTGTATATAAAGATTTGAAGGATATTATCTTTACTAAAGACCTAAAAATTATAGTTCTTAATGATCGAGTAATATTAGTACTGGAAGGGATAGGACAATTGAGCCAAATACATTTATTTCTTTTTATAATACTGAAATTGAGCTAGAAAACAGGAAGATGCAAAGAATGATCTAAATATCCAAAAAAATATACTTTTTAAAAATCTGTCTAAGACAATTAGTCTAGTTTAATCTTATATCTAATATTGACTAGTTGTAGACTTATTGTAGACTTGACATTATCTGATTATAGACTCATTATAAACTTGCTATAGACTCATTATAGATTCAATATTACCTAGAATAGACATGACTTTATCTTATTATAGACTCATTGTAGACTCGCTATTAATTCAGAATTTAGTTTTTTTTATGATGTAAAAATAAATAAGAATATTTGAATTCCTTTTCACAATACATACATATCCGATCATTTAGTTTTTTTTGATTCTACAGAAAACCATTCTTCTGCCTAAAACCTTTCTTTTTCTACAGTAAAAATATTACTGAGATTTGTGAACTTATAGGAGGATAGTGATAGTCTTTCCATTTTAGCTCGCCTTAAATTTTCTCTTCACTAAGAGTTTTCATTCTGTACAATATTGCCATTGTATTTCAAGAATAAATAGAGACAATTCTTTTCTATTATTATCATATTCTATAAGGATAACAGAAAATTCATCTGAAATAGTGTCTCTATTTTCCCTATCCTCAATAGTTACAGGAATAATATCAACTGTACTAAGGGAATTAGACTTACTTGCGACCATTAAGTCTATGAATCTTTTTCTTATCTATTTTAGACCCAAATGCTTTGCAATATTTTCTGAAATAATTGAGAAGTCTGATCCACTATCTATTATTGCATAGAGTATTATCACACTGTTACGTTGGGTTTCATAACTTCAAATAAAATCTCAAAGGGTAAATAAAACTAAGACAATTACTCGAGGAATCACAGGTGAGGATTCACAATAATGTTGAAGAATTATTCTCAATAATAAACACATATAATAAACACAAAATAAACACAAAGATAACTCAAAGATATTTTAGAGATTACACTTCAGAGACTACAAGTCAATACAGTGAATCAATACAATATCATATAATAAGTTAACTAACAAAAAAAATTGCATGAATGCAAAGGATTACAGATAATGTATAACAGTTTCAAAGAGTTTGCGAAGGATAAGTTTTATACTTGGTTAATTATACTCCTTTATTGATATAATAAATAAGTTCAGTACTTAAAAGATTAAGATCTCGTCAGTGCTGAGACTCAAAGAAAATACAGAGATATTTATACATGTTGAATAAATAGTAAAATAAACTAAACTAAATATATCGAAGGAAATAAAGTTGCCATTTTGCTAGACAATAAAGTTGCCGTATCAATAAAATTACCAGATCTGCAGGCAACTAAATGGACATCTATGATCTACGTGATTATCAAAGGCAATAAAATTGACATTTAAGGATTTACATAATTGATTGATGGCAATAAAATGGACAAAATGATCTTCATAGAAGATCTATATGGCAATAAAATTGACTTCCTATTCTACTAATTAAATCTATCTAAAATTTTACCTGTCACAATAGGCATAACAAAATTATGCTAAATTTTCACTTTTCTTTTTATTTGTATGATTGCTTAAGAGACTATGGTCTGTTATATGTGTTTTAGTGTTTTTTTTTGAATGCATAAATGAAATATTAAGTATTTTTTTTAAGAATTTTTTGAATAAATCAGCTTATTAATTTATGAACAATTTTAGGTTTTTTACTGAATAGTAATAGAAAAATTGAATCTAAGCTAATGTATCAATTAATGTTTGATATTTAAAATAACAGTATTATAAGTTTCAGTGATATTGAGGTAAAAGGGCTTGAATTGCTAGATAATCAGCCTTCAATTGGTTTTCTTTCAGATACAGACAAATTTTCTTCTGACGAAATCCATAAATTTTGGATGAATTCATGAAATATTAAGAAATCAAATATTATTAGTAGTGAACTATTTCTCAGCAAATTCCTCAAACCATCATCTGATAATATAATTATTTCAAGTGAAATGCTTGATTTGGTAGTTAAATACTACAATATGACTTATATCATGTTTGATTTTAGGAAGCTATTTGATAAAGATTCAAAAGATGGTATAATATTTCAGGTTAAAATGAATTAATTTGAAAGATGCCAAATTGGTTCTGAAATCTTTAGATTATTAATATCTTTGTAACATGTAAAAATTCATACATTTTGGCTAAATTTATTACAAATGATGGTACAGTCAATTGTTATTCTGGCCAAGTCCAATATTATTTTACACATAAGATCGATTTACCATCTGAAAAGGCTAAACATTTTCTAGAATTTGTTTATTAGTATAAATCTGCAAGTTCTCTAAATATGCAATATTATTTTAGCGAAGAAGAAACATATAATGTCAAATTATGGGATACTAAATTTTATCTGAAAAGTCGTGATTATATAATATTAGTTTATCATATTTTGAGTCAATTTGTACTAATTAATTATTGAATTTCAGCTTGACGAAATGCAAAAGAATATTTAGCTATTAATCCAATTAATAGAAAATACTATTTGTAAAAATAAATTAAATGTTTTTAGCATTATTTGGCTATTAATCCTAAATATCAGTTATATTTACTTCTGAATTTTATTTTATTTGAAATATTTTAGCTGATTTTTGATGTATATTAATCAGATGTAAATTAGACGTCAATCAGCTATAAATAAGATAAATCAAATTTTAGCCAATTTTGACATATATCAATTGGTAATAAGTATATCAATCGGCTATAAATAGGATAGGTCAAATTTCAGCCAATTCTTGGCTGATTTTTAGTGTATGCCAATCGGCTAGGCCAATTTTTTGATAATTTGCTAAATTTAGGCTGAATTTAGGCTGAATTTTTGTATGTCCAATTTTTTTGTTTTCGACCAGTGTATTCAAACCTTCTTGAAACTTTTTCATGATAAACCTTAAAATAATTATTTTCAGTTTTTCTCAAATTTTTCTGGATTGAGTATTTGGATTTGAATATGATTAGCACAAATTTTCTTTTACAACTATTATACCTAAAATCAAAGCAAATAACTACAATAAATAAACTTCTTATATTTTAAAAAATAATAAATGATATTAATTTAAAATAGTAACAAACAGTTTACGAATTCATTTATAGAGTCTAATGAACAAACTTTATTAGAAACTTTTGAAAAATATAACAAAAAACAAAAATCACTTCTAAAAAAATAAAACTCTCTTTCTCTAAAAATATTACTAAAATTATTGAAAATATTATTCTAACCACTAATACTAATTTAGTAATACCTTCTAATATAATAAATAAAGAAACAGTTAACAATTTTAAAATGAAAATAGATAACATTATTTCCTCAACTACTAATTCTATGAAAAAAGTATAATAAATTCTTCTTTAAATTATAAAAGACTCTATAAATGCTAAATAATAAAATTAAAACTATATTGATGAACCAAAATCAGCAAAAACAACTTTTATATCTAAAGGAAAAAATAAGTAAATTTAGTCAAATAAAATAGATGTTGCTAAAGCTTCTTCCTCTAGTAATATAAATGCAAATAATTGATAATTCAATATCATAACTGCATTTACATATTTTTACATTTTTACATTATGAATAATATAAATAACATAAAAGGAAATTAATTGCTAAAAAACACAAATTTATTAATGCATTTTTCATTTAATTTAATGGGTTTTAAGAATCTAACTATCTTTCTAAAAATAGAAAATTTATCATCTACTTTGATAGTTTAGAAAGTTTAACACATGTTATAAAAGTACAGAAAATATAACATAATCTGATTTTTTTGCTTGTTGATCATAATGCTAAACAATTAAAAATAGATGTAGAAAAAGGTTATATTATTATAGTATTTGACATTTCCCTATTTTTTAAATCTGATATTATATAAAAATTTTTTGCTAAATAGAAAACTGTTATCTATTTCTTCTTGATCATCAAAGGATCATGCAGATCGCATTCATTGTCTATGAAAGCTGTGATGCAATCAAACTATTCTATAATAATATTTGATTAGTTACATTTTTAGAGTTCATTTTGAGTATAACTGATCAACTTAGACCTAATGCAAATTATATTATGATAATAATTTGAGCTCAAACTTACTGGTCTCTCATTAAATACTGACCAACACTCTTTACATGACTTTCTAATTCAAATTAAAGCTAAATCATGTTTTATTTCAAAAGATCATTAATATTAGCTAAGACCTTATGCATTTGTTATCTTTGTCACTTTAGAAGATTTAAATGCTACAGCTGCTCAACATTATAAGTTCAAAGGAAATGTTCTACATTGGATGGATCCTGCAAACAAATATTGTAAAAAATGTGGATCATCTGACCATAAATTCAAAAACTGTTCAAAGTAGAACTCTTCTAATCTATACAAACCTCTTTATAAACGTTTCAAACCTGAACAATACAGATCTTTGCATCCTCGTATATCTATTAATACCCAAACAGTATATAATATGCTGAAGCTACTTATTTTAAACTACCTACTAATGGCAAACCATTATCCAACAATACACAAAATAGATCTACATCCTTTCTAGAAAACACTGAATTTTCACGCTGATTAGAAAAGTCAAAGATTTAGAAAATAAATTCAAAGTATTATCTGAAATATTTAATGATATCAAGGAAGAAGTTATTATTAAACGACGAAATCAAGGAGATATTGATCATCATCTCATAAGGCTCAAAATATATACAGATATTCCAGATTAAGATAATAATGAAATGACCCCCAATGATCAAAATATTAGTAATGACTCCCAAATCTAACAACCCAAATCTCACGTTTATACCCCCCAACATCAAATACTATTTTAATGGATACAGATAATAATCAAAAAGTTTCTAATAACCCACAACAAGTTGAGATCCTTGCTTCTCGCATTGATCAAATACAAGACATATTCGTTAACTTTGGCTCTCAACTCCAATCGATTACTACTGTGATACAGCAATTTGTACCTACGACTGATATCTCTAAATGATTAATAACAACAAAAAATATAATATAATAGGAACGACTTCGTCATGTCCTAATAATAATAATAATTTTAATTCAAACCCCTATTTCGACATTTTATAATAATCCAAACTTTCTTTCAATTGTTACTCACAATATTAGAAACTGTTCATCAAACGTTAAATTACAACAAATAGAATCTTTCTTTACTAACTTAAATTTTGATATAATGGGCCTAAGCGAAATGCATCATACATATTATTACTTTTCAAGTTTTTCAATAAAAAGTTTAATTTATGCAACAAAAATCGTAATTCATTATTAAAAACGACCTGTTTATTTAACATAAAGAAGTGTACTTCGAGAAATTCTTTAACGTATATTTCTTAAAAAGTTTAAAAATAAGTAAGGTTTAATTACTGCAAAATTTAACTTATTCCAATCACCAATTTGACTTTAAATCGTTATCCATCTTTATCCATAATTGAATTTCAAATGTGCTTACGATTACACTTTCTTCTCGGAAGCGGAGGAATATACTTTCTAACATTGTGTTTTCTGTCATTTATCGTTTTGAAAAAAAAGATATTTATTTTTATATCATCAAAACTCTCGAAATTCACACTAGCATTGGAATTAGATAGTCGGATGCTACTCCTACTTTCCAGCGGAAGAAAATGGAAAAGGACTATATGGGAAAAGAACTTAAAAATTTTATATTGAAATTAGTATGAGGTGCAATAAATTAACGAACTAGCTATTGTTGGTATCGAATCACAAGGTAAAAGAAGGAAAATTCGCAATTATTTATGGTTAGACAATGCACCTGTATATTAGTTCGCTTAAAATTGAAATATTATATCAGGCGCCGCCGTTAAACTTATGCTGCGGCAGACCATATATTTATTTATTAACAAATTTGAAGATCGTCTCTTTTTCGGTTGTGCTTTCTTTTAAATTCTAATTAAAAAAAAAATTACACAGAAACAAAAAGAATATTTAATTGTCAACCAATTTCCTCATTCTAAGTTAAGCCAAATATACTTAACATAAATTTATTATTTATAGGTTCTTTAAGCTTTATTTTTTTTATTTTTAAAAAAAAAAAAAAAGTATATATTTATTTATATATGGAGGAAAGAATTCAAGGAAATGTCGAAAATAAGACATATGGACGTTATGTTCACTTACCATTCGATACTGACGAACTTGGACCGTGGGAAATTCTGCTCAGTGAAACACGATCAAAGATTCACGGGAAATGTATAATGAAGACTTCAAAGATATGCAAGTAGAGTTACCTCTCACTATTGAAACTATCATGAAAATCTCGGCCAGATATCATCCGGAAAGTGGAAAAAGTATGGTTTTCAACGTAGAGCGTCATTAATCGATATTCCGGTCTACTAAGTAGAGCTCCCTGACAACAATTTGAAAATTCTCTGGCAAGTTGATTATGGATTCTCTATCCGTAAAGGTTTATTCATGCAACATGTAAAGGTATGGGCCGTCACTGCAAGTCAAGAACAGATTTACACGAGATTAAAAATCCTTGAAAAAGTTTATAAGATTTACAATTCCGAACATATTAATCGTTGCGCAATTCAAGACCAAGATAATTTCATTTTACCGAAATATTTTAAAAATGATGAGGTTGAGGTAGCAAAGTTCATCAACGAAGTGTTGGACAACGAGTGGCTATTAGAAGTTCATAAAATGTTTGTACAAATAAATTTATTCCTATATCAAAGGTAAAGTATGCTACCCGTTATATACGTATTAATTATTTGACGAAAAAAATTTTAAAGTTAATAATTTCTCTCAGGATTCATTCAAGTCGCTCATTTTGAGTGGCTCTGATTTCACTTTTCAAGTATCTAAGACTGGGTACGATATAATTAAGCATCCTAAGTCGACTGTCATTTTTGGACGATCGTGTTAGTAATCTAGTTTCGGCCATTATTTACTTGCGGTCTTTGTTGTTTTTATTCTAAATGTCAAGTATTTAGGGACTGGCAAGACTACTGAATTCATACTTATACAGCTCATTTCATATCTGGAAAGCTAACTTTATAAGACACCAACTTCGCATGGCATTGACGAGTATTTTTACAAAAGACAAATATTTATTACGTTGAACCCCATTTTATGCATGCGAGTAAAGAAATACTTCAACCAAATGCAAAAATCAGCGGAGCTTGCTGGAGAAACGATTTCGAAGGCTCAATTCATTGAATGGAAGAAGGAATACGGAAGTAATAAAGCGCTTGATGACAATATGATGAGGTTAAAACCCTGGGTGAAATTCCAAACTCGTTCCTTCTGCTGACGGACCAACATTTCCCATTATTTATTACTCACGAAAAGTTTTTTGAAATGCTTCAGGGGACATACGGCATTGACACTCGAAAGTTGACCACAAGACATCAACAAGAACACGATGAAGATAATGATAATAATGATGAGGAGGAGGTGACTCACTATAGGTCTCCCTTTACAAACTTGTCAAAAGCTTCGTGGGCTACCTTTGTTAATTATGATCTGTTCGAAAAAAAGTACTGGCCTCGTTTCGGTTATGATTGAAGAAATAAGCTGGATTGCGAGCTGGTCTACTCAGAGTTCTCTGTTATCAAATATGTAAATATAAATCAATTATACGCATGTAAACTGTGTGTTTGACGTTTATAAAGTTTTTCAATAAATAATCTGAAGGGCACGAATATTGGGGTGGATTATCTATCAAGAGAAGAATACCGGTCTATTAGTAACAGGAAATACCCAGCATATACTCACAATCGTGATGAGATTAATGATTTATTTGAGCGATATGAGAAGGATAAGGCGCAAAATTATGACTTTGATTCAGTGGACAGGTAAAGTTCGTGTAAATTTTTTTTTAGTTTTGAATAAACGTTAATAAATTTTCAATTCTTTTTATAGAACTAAATCCATATTACGTGCAACCAAAACTAGAACATTTGGTGGGCCGCATATACGTAAGTGTACATTGACGAATGTCAAGATAACTATATCATAGATTACATGCTTATTTTGAAACTTTTTGACCGCGCCGACAACTTTTTCATGGCAGGTGATGTGGCACAATGTATAGCCCGAGGGTCTACTTTTCGATTCGAGGGTATGCGTTTTTTTTTATCCAAGATTAGCAATTACGTTTCATTTTCATAACTCTAATTTTTTAAGAATAAATAGACTTATACTCATTAATTCACCAATGGGAACACAAACGAGTCTTGACCGAAAACAATCGATATAGTTCCTATAAACCAAAAAAGTTCGAACTAAACATTAATTCCCGTTCCCATAGAGGGATCCTTCGACTAGCACCTTCAGTAATTTACCTCCTTCAGAAATTCTTTCCTAATTCAATTGACAATCTATCACCTGAACTCAGTGAGATCGGTGGTCCACAACCTATTATCTTTGAGGGTTGTCAGGCAGAAAATCTATTTGCCTATAAAAATGATATCGAAAATGAAGATGCATTTATTAAATTTGGAGCTGATCAGGTCATTATCGTACGTAATGAAAAGGCTAAACAGCGTGTGAAGAATCTAAACTGCGATATTGGATTGTTTTAACTGTATTCGAGGCCAAAGGGATGGAGTTTAATGATATGTTATTGTATGCTTTCTTTACCGATTTGCCCGCACTTTTACATGTATGATAATATAAATTTTTGTTTTAAAGCACGATCTAGTCGATTATTAAAAGCCACTCAGATTATATTTATATCATATTTAGTGGCGAGTAATTCTCTCAGACTTGGAAGACTATTCTGGTGGATCCGCATATTCTATCCCGATAAACATTATATCCTTTCCTCAGAGCTTAAACATCTTCATGTCTCCATAACCAGAGCTAGAGAACATCTCTGGATTTTTGATGAAAATTCCGAGAATAATGAGCCAATTCGGAAATACTGGAGACACTAAAAGCTAGTAAAAGTAACGGATAAAATCGACATCTTTACCTTGACTAAGTCAAGTAGTCCCATCACAGTGGAATTGTGAAGGAAGGACGTTTTTTGAGCAACGGAAGTATGAACAGGTAAACTCTTTAAAATTTTTCAGTGTATGTATATAATAATAAGCTGAGTTTCTCAATGGACATAATCCCCTAGGCTATTTTCTGCTTCAAAAGGAGTGGAAATGGGAAAGGCGAAAAATTAGCCTATGCATATCATCTTCAACAGTTAGCCAGGACTTCCTTCGTAACCGATGACGATGACACAATTATAGAGGCCAACTTCACAAAAGCTGCTAGTGCCTTTGGAGAATGTTCCCGATTGCCACACGCGGTTTCTTGTTATGAGGTATGGTTTATCATAGATATTCCAACCCCATAGCCTTGGTTTATGTGATTATTCGGTGTAATACATACATCTAGTTTAGATATTTACAAATTTACAAATCCTTTCAGAATATTAACATGTTTAGAGAAGCTGGTGAACTTTATTCTGAATCAAAAATGTTTGGGATGCCGCGTGTTGTTATCGAGAGATTAGGATGTGGAACGAAGCAAGTGGGTATTTTGTAAAGGCGAAGAATTATGATGATGCAGTTCTTACTTATAAAGATGGTTGTCTTTATGATATGGTAAATGATTTAATTCAGAGGTAAGCATAGTAAGGATCTTTCAATTCATAAAATGAAAAGTTTGTAACTCTTATCCAAACTATTGAACAAGGTACAAACAAGATATCAGTGATGAGACGACCCATAATCTCAATATCCACTTTCAAAATACTACATTCGCATGATAAGTTCGAAGAGGCCGCTGATATGCTAAATCGTTCAGTTGATGATGACGAGAATACAAATGATGCTACTCAGTACTTATTACGACTATGCAGAATTAACGTACTGAAAGAGATATTTACAGATTTCACAAGCTTAAGTACCATGCAGGAATTGAATAGGCTTCAAACCAAAGCGGCCGAGTCTCTCAAAAATTATAATTCCAACTGAACTATCGAAGATTCTGATGGAAGAATCTCGGTTATATATCTTTTATTCAAACAAGAATCTCAATAAATTCCATGAGTGCAGACAATTTTTATGAAGAATCAAGTGCTTTCCACTGAGATTATTGCAATAATCATGTGGCTGCAGATTCCCTCACCATCCGAAATTAATATCAATTATTGGATGAAAGGTTACAATGCCTGCTGAGATTGTGTAATTTGGCCTTTCCCTATATGACCCCACAAAAAAATGATGACATTACAAAAATCTCGAAAGAATTCATGGATATTTTTTTCGGAAAAATACAAAACCCTCAGAAACTGAAAATTTTCTTTTACAACCCTCTTTATTACCTTATGAACTTCAAGCATAAAAATGAAGCAATTACAGACAGTTGGATGATTTGTGACGTTGATGTTGTGCATCAGACAATTACGAAGTTCCTTATCACATATATCTACGATCGTGTTTCGAAAGTCGGTCAGGATGGTAAAGATAATCCGAATATAACTTCGATAATCTGCTATAATTTTGCGTCATTGGGTAATTGTCGAAATTCAAATTGCCAAATGCATCACGTAACTCCGACACCATTCCTTCTGTTCCGACGCCAGAAACTTGCAAGACTCCAATACACTGTGTGCGACAGTTGGATGTATTATACCGTCACGGACTTCTTTGTATGATTTACAAAATTTGTGGGCTGAGAATCTCGTTGAATGTCATATACGTTATCAATAACCGTATACAAGCTGCCCAGATGTTACTTACATGGCTCTTGCCAATCTTCCTATTCACGTTCGTGATGGTCTTATAAATGAAGCTTACAAGACAAGGTTATTTAATAAGTCCAAGAATGCTAACGATTTTGATGTTATGTTAAAATACATGTTAGTTATTCAACAGCTGCGTGAAAAAACGGTTATCGAAGGGTTCAATCGGGAGATGTCAAAAACAAAAGTACTTGCACACCCTAACGATTTGACCATTGGGTTTGAATATTACTGTGGAAATTATCAAGCGATTCCAGTTGGAAGATATCTCTCGCAATTTTTCTCTTTTCTTTATAATAATAAAGTGATTTCCGCAATAATAAGTTCAAAGTCATTTATTAATTATGCCTTAATAAATATTAAACAAGTCAACCTGGTTTCATCCGAATCTCTTGGAGATCTTACATCTCTCGTGGAATTTACAACTTCTTTGATTTTCGCAGTTGGTCAAAAATATTGTGATTTGTGTCTTCCTCGAGCCTATCTGATTAATTACTTTGAATCATTTACTGCGAAACCACTCATTCCAGATCGATATACTTATAGCAGAAAGAACTATCTGTCTGCAATCAATAATACGATTGATCAAGTTCAACAGCTTCTCGACCTTTTGTTTTGTAAAGAACAGGATTATTTGACAATTATCCTTCGTCTGATACGGCTTTTAATTATTATCGGTCTAAATGAATCTAAGTTTGAGCAAAATATCCTTAATCTTTTCAAACAATTTTTTAGTAAATTCGAAATCTTTTCTACAAAAATCAAGAAATACTTAAAAGAGGACGATTTTACACGTCTCGAGATCATTTTACATAACGATCTCAAGGAGAAATGCTGTTACTCTTTGGTCATCGTACATCATCAATGTATTGAGGAATTCCGTTCCTCCCTTCGAAAGATAATATCCTCCGTTACCGAAATTCCGGAAGATAAACTAGCCTTGCTTGATTCTTTCGTTGAAAGTTAATAAAATTCCATAACATTCATACTATATATTCGTGAGCTTTTTTTTATTAAAAAAAAAAATCTAGAATAAATGAACATTAAATATTAGTTATCGCAAATGTTGTATATTTTTGTAAATCAATCTATTTTTGATATTTTGAAAAGTAACTACGTTAATTTTTTAAAAATTGATTGAATATTCCTTTTTAAAATCAATATTTACAAAAAATTTTAGATTTTTAAGGTCAAATCTTGAATTTTTTTTTTACAAAACGAAATTTCTTAACGTAACTTTGTTCTTAAACTATATATATTCTTGCTGTGAAATTTGAAGGTAAATTGACGTTTAAATAATGCAGTGAATCATTTTGAAGTGTACTAATTAATGAATTGCTATTGATCTATCAAAATTTCCTTCAACCAACTAATTATAGAAACTTAATTTGAGTGTTATGTAACTATATAAATCTTCAATATATAAATTTTTATAGTTAGCTGATATAGTTTTGATTAATTAGTCAGTATAACACCCTAGTATGAGGTAATGTATACTTGGAAACATAAAATGAATTAATTTCAGTGATTTTGCGTTTCGGACAATTGTAATCCGAAACAATTTATAAATTATTTTACTCATGAGAAGTATATAATAACGACTGCCATTTTTAAAGTCTTATATTTTCTAATGAACATAAACGCGGTAATTTATTAAACAAAGATTTTTATAAAGACAAAATCCCGGAGCGACCATCGCAAAAAAATTTCGTGAAACGAGATGTCATAAAAATTTCTGTTGAAATCGAATCAATTTTTGATTGATATATGATTGAATTATTAATACATTATTAATAGTTATCTTTTTTAATTGAATTACTAAACTAAGAAATTGGATTTTTATGATCATATATGACATTTTAATTCATAATGAAAAGAAGAATAAAAGTTAAGTTAGCGTGCTGCGAAAACATATTTGATCAATCGTTTGATTTTATCTGTTCTGTAGTAAATTCATCTCCCAAAATCGAATTCAGCATTTTTCTTTTTGCGATGATTCAATGTAATTGCGGAAATGACTAAATGACTAACGTAAAGAATTAGCATAATTGATTGCAAAATTTGCAAATGAAATGTGCAATAGAATCTCCTAATTTCAATTTATGGACAAGTCAGACTCGTCCTAAGAAAGATTTACACAACAATTTTATTTAATGTGAATCTTTCTTTCCAGTATGTTTTTAAAAAGTATAATTCGTCTAAAAATAAAGTTTGTTAATTATGTTAATAAAAAACAATTTACCTTTTTTTGTGGTTTTTAAAAAGTGGTTCTTCCATTCTTTTAATGAATTTAATATAAATGACGAGATAGAGAATGATAATGGATTTCTCTTCATAATATTAAGTCAACATCATAAAATCACATAATAACTTATAATTATAGTTTTGCCAGTGACCCGAGATTTTTCCAGGCAACTATATTTAGTCTTATCATCTTTATACTTTTTTTTAAGAAAATATCTTTAAAAATTAAAAACAGTTATTTACTTAAAAAAAAAAAAAAAGTATTAATAAGGCAAATACCACACAGAATGTAAATTTTTTTTTTTCACAGAATTGGCAAAGAAATTAGAAAAATTAGATTTTAAATTATAAAAAATAGAATTTTTATTAAAAAATATACATCTAAAATTTAATTTTTCTTGATTTTTCCGCATATAGATAACATTTATTTTCTTCTTGAAAACATACTTTATTCGTCCCCAACAAAAAAGCAAGACCTTTCTTTTACTAAATGAAAAGTGCCAGCAGTTTTATCTCTATAGCGTATGTAAATTATTTGCAAAGGAATTATCTCTATTATTATTTATTATTATAGTGCTGTATAACTTAGATTGAATAAAAATTATAGATTATAAATAGTTGATATTATATTATTTCAAACCATCATGATGTTTAGGTATAACTAAAGTTTGTAAGGTAACCATAATGGTGGCTAGCCTACTTAGATAGTTTAGTCTTTATTTTGAATTGTTATATTTGTATAACTTTTTCTTGGGACTTATGAAATTAGAAGCTGATTCAAGATGATACTCATTTGCTAGTAATCAATAGTTCATACTGAAATTA
>CAJVPP010000982.1:0-23868 GCA_910592005.1 Funneliformis mosseae | reverse complement strand
AAAAGCAGCCCCAGTACATTCGACTAGGGCTATGTTTTACTGTAGCTGTAACACAGGATAAAGTCCATTCATCCTTCGGTTCACGCCAAACCTTACTAGAGCGGCTTTGTTGAAATTGAGAGAATGTGGATTCATCACTCCACAAGACTTTCGACCAATCCGCTTTAGTTCAGCTTTGATGTTCTAAACACCATTCAAGACGCGCCTCGATATTTACTGGTGAAATTAATGGTTTTTTCTTGCAACACAATTTTTTAATCCAGCTTAATGGAGGGTTCGTCTAATCGTCTTGGTCGAAACATCTTGCCCAGTCTTCTTCTTCCAAAGCTGTTGTATTCCAGCTGCACATAGACGACGATTTTTAGTTTTATCATTCGTCACGATTCGTTTAAGGCGATTTCGTTGTGGGATTGGAATTAAAGGCGGACGTCCAGAACGATGCATCGATTTGGTTGATCCGGTATTACGATATCGAATAATAGTGTCACGAACAGTTGACACTCCGCAGTCAACGGTATTAGCAATGGTCCGATAACTATTACCACATTGATAGCAATAAATTATGGCTCCGCGTTGTTCTGCAGTTAATTCTTTAGTTTTTAACATTTTTTTTTATTTAGAGTTTCGGAGAAGGAAATTTATTAAAAAAAAAAATTAAAATTGTTGTTTTTTATGTTTATAATATAAATAAACACTAACATGTCATATGATCGCAATTTGTTATTGCGGTCATATGACTTTTCTAGCATTAATTCGCGTTTATAGAGGGTGTGCGGATACTTTTGTCCACCCTCTGTAGATTAAGATCAGTTGCAAAAATAAGCAAAGGAATTGGAAATAATCCAATGAATTATGAAACAAATCTTCAATTATCAAAAGAACAGAAGACATTGTACAAGTTGCCGAACATAATAAACGAACTTGTGATACATCATCCATGAAGTAAACTTGGCTGCGCTTGATCTTAGAGTCTCAGAAAATAATCAAGATTTTTTAATAAAAAAAATTTTTTCGATGTACAAATTTTAGTTAATGTTATACAATCTATTAACAAATTCGCTGGAGAAATTTCTCAAATGAAAACTTTAATAAGATACATTCAAATAGGCAGTATTGAGAAATCTATTAATGAACTTTGTTCAGAACTCAATGAATGTATCAATTCATCAAAATTCATTAAAAAAAATATTCAAGTTGAAAAAGTAATTAAACAATTCAAAGCCGATCAAGCTGATTTAAATAAAGTGAGTTTAATAATTAATTTCTCGAGTTTCGAATTTTCAATTTAGACAAGATTGTTAATTATAGTTTCTGGAAGAAATGAAAATTGAGGATAAAGAAATTGGTGATAAGAAAATTAGAGAAGAAGTTTCCACAATGGTGGTTAAAGTCAATGCAATGCATAATACAATGGAAAGATTAAGAAGCGGGAGAATTAACTCTGTACATGATCAAACGAAAATCGATAAAATTTTCGGGGCTCATAAGCTAAATTTTACGGATTATAAAGAAATTCATGTTGGACAGCGGCAGAGTGTGACTAAATGGGTAGCTGTTAAAGATCAAAGTCAAGTATTTGCATTCAAGAATATTTCTAATGCAAAAGATGACAAAGATAGTATACAAAAAAAATCAAGTTACGATTCTTAAAGAATTTCAAGATTGTCAAGTTATTCAAAATATTATAAAAATTTATGGACTGGTTAATCATGCGAATGTATTTATTTTATTTGGTAACAGAATGGGCTGAATTTGGAAATTTACGCGAATTTTATACAAATCATAAAGATCGATATGATACGAAATTAAAGTTACGAATATCCCTTGATATTGCTCGTGAATTAAATTTTCTAAGATCTGTTGATGTAATATTTAGTTTAATTGCTTCAATCATTTAACTCGTTTAGTTTAAAATTTATTGAGAGTATTTTTTTTTAGATTGTGCATCGTGATATTAGATCCAAGAATATTTTAATTACTTTGGATGAAAAAGCGAAACTTGTAAATTTTAAATTAAGTCGGTACTCAAATGATGATGCATTAAATCATGGTGTAAATTAGGAAGCAAAAATATCGGGAACCATTTTCTGAAAATAGCGGAATCCCCGAGGAATTCAAAAAATTAGCCAATAATGGTATGTAAAAACGACATCTATTATTTTTTCATGAAAAATTTTTAATTTTTATTATATCTTGTTTAGCTGTTAATTTCGATTCAAATTTCAGACCAAATCTTGCTGAGATGGTTATAGTTCTTGGAAATTGTTTCAAAGGATATCCATTAAAATCTTATTGCTCATGTCCTTTACCAAACCAAAATTTTGAATTGCAAAATCCAAAACGATCATTCAGTATTGATCATTTTGATAAGTTGCCAGATTTCGTATCATTCAATTTCATTACACTTTCTGAAGCGGTAATTCAACATAAATTTGAAAATAATGATAGAGATAAAGTCGCTGCATATAGATGTTTCGATGCATATTCAGAATTTGATCAAATCAAAGTTAAATATTTTAAGGCATATTACATTTCAAAAAGATTCGATGAATTACATCTTAGCCCTAATAATAGAGATAAAATTGCCGCGCAATTATTTAAAGAAGTTGCTGATGATGATGTAGCAAATGAAGTTCCTGAAGCGAAATTAAGATATGGAGATTGTCTATATAATGGAAAAGGTGTTGAAAAGAATCTTTCAGAAGCTCTCAAATATTTTAAAAGAGCTGCAGATAATGGCCTTAGGGTAGCAATGTATAATGTAGGATATTTGTATTATAATGGCATTGCTGACAAGAAAGATGAACAAAAAGCGATTCATTACATGAAATTGGCTGTTTATAATGGTTATGAACTTGCTATTAAATTTTGTAGGGATCATGATATTGCTTTTTAATCACTAGTTGAATTATTTATATATTATTTTTATAAATAAATAAAATATTTTTAATTTCGAATAATTTTGTTGTTCACTGAGATATTAAGAAAATCGTAAATTGACTAACATATTTTGGGACCATTAGGATTCAAAAATCCGTTTAATAAAATGCAAAATTCCAATTTAATGAAATATTAAACAAAGACATTTATGGACTTTATGTAATCGTAGCAACGGCGTTAAATTTTTTAACTCTTTTAAAAAAATTTTCTTTAATGTAAAAATAAATTATTTGTTATAATGACATCAAATTTTATTTTACGATCCAATTTTATAAAATTAGCCAAATTTAATTTATAATTATACATTTGACAACTTTATTGCATCGATGGTTGGTCATTAAGATTAATAAAACTTTAATAAGCAAATATTTTATAAAGATAGATAAAATATTAAAGCATATAAGATACTAAATTTACAAAATATTTAGGGATTGGAATCGATTAAAGAAATTGGAATAGAATCAATTAATCGCTTTTTACCAAAAAAAAATAATAACCGCCACTAAACATATTCGATTTTTTTTTTTTTTTTGAATTATCGATTTCGATTTTGTTAGAATCCAAATCCCTAAATATTTTTAATTTGCTTAATATTTTTGGAGAAATAAATCTCGTGTAAGAGTTGATAATAGTGCGGATGATGGTATGACTTACTGCATGGCAAGGCAAAAGCGCAAGATATTTTTGTTAACCAGCATTTTAGTTACAAGAATTAGGTATGATTACTTTTGACAAGTAATAGCTTAAATAAAACTTTATCTCATATTAAAAAAGCCTAAGAATCAAAAACATTTCTAAAAATTGAGCAGTGGCGTGATAACTAATGTCGCTCTATAACAAGGGATGTAAGCCATAATGAGTCAAATAATTTACATTATTAAATCAAAAAAAATAATATTTAACGATTAAATTAGCCATGATTCATATTCATTATAAGTTTTTATGGATTCTCATGCAAATGTAAAACATGCATAATTGTAAAAGCATCAACTTCGAAATGTGATAAATTTATACTTAACCTTTAAGAATCAAATTAAAATCATGCATTTTGTCGCTCCTGATGATACAAGTATTTGATCAAATGAAGCCTAATAACTACCAAGTTATTGTTTTAAGTTCCAAAACCATAAAGGATACGCACGAACACAAGGGAAAGATTAAATAATAAATTCCCGATGTTAACCCGAAACCAAGTCAATAAACAATATCCTAAATCTAACTAAGGTTTATCCAATGATTTATAAGTCAATTTCAACTATACGATTATTGATTATCACAATCTAAACCTATATGGAGAAATGATAAAGTATATAATGAATTTTATTAAATTCAGAGCTTCTATAAGTCATTTCTCAAGTCTTACAAATGAAAAATGATCAATATCATTAAAACAATTTTGTCAATATGTGTTATGTATTTTGAATTCATGAGTATTTTAGAAAATTTTAATTATTGTTGCATAAATTAATTCCTTAATACTCATTAGATGTGATTTGATAGTAAATTTATATCTATCAAAATCGATGTTACATTATTTCTATATGAATTTAAGTATCAAAATGTCGCAAATTTGAAACACATTAAATATTTTGTAAATGACAAAATTATTCGATATATAAATAACCGATAATAAGATTATTATTTTTATTTTATAAAAGACTCATTTAATTTTATGATTGTAATCATATCAAATTTATGAATTCAAAAATAAATTATATATCAAAATCTATAGTTTTAGAAATATAATCTATGAATAATTCAAAATAATTAATTATGTAATTTGGATCAATTGTACTTGGATTGTTAATTATATTATTATTACTTACTATTATTAGATTCATTTTCGTTGAAATTGATTTGTTTTATGTTTTCATCTGGAATAACATCAAAAATTTTAAGTATTTATCAATATTTGATTACTTAATATAAACTTATTTATACCATAGTCATTGTCTTTAATTTTATAATCGTCATGTTTTCTTTTGCCTTAAAAATACATAAGGTTAGTAATAAGTAATTGTGTAAGAATTACTAATAAAGTCTATTTACCGATTCTCATAAATTCCGTTGATATCGTTATTACTTTACTTGTGACTATATTATTTGTTATGACAGGTCCAATATCTGGAGAATAAATAATTTTTGTGGAATTTTTTTCTTCATTCATAATGATTTTATCAATAAAATCACAAATAGATCCAATAGAAAGTCTTTTATTCGGATCAGAATGCCAACATTTTTGCATCAATTCAATATATCCTTCTGGTGCGTTTGTGATAATTGGAGGACGAATACCATCGCAAATTTGAATAATTAGATCTATATCATGCTTTTGATCCCAAAAAGGTCTTCTACCTGTCATTAATTCCCACATAATCATACTGAAGCTATAAATATCCGAAGATTTAGTATATTTATTGTTTTTGGCCCTTGAAATACCTCTGGAGCAATATAAGGAATAATACCATAATATTCATTTTCATTATTATCTGATAATTCAGTTGATAATTTACTAATTCCTAAATCACTTATCACCACATCATGTTCATTATTGCAAAGAATGTTTCCACTATGAAAATCTCGATGAATAATTAGTTGAAGGTGGGTATTATAAAGCGCATAACTAATATTTTTTAATATTTTTAATTTCTTATCCCATTTAATAATATTAAATTTTTTGCTTATATAATTATTTAAATCATATTTATAATATTTCATAACAATTGCAAAATCTTTTGTTTTAGGATTTTGAGTAATTCCATAATATCTATTTAAATTAAGTAAAGAATAAATAACTCCATCATTTAAATTAGCATTATATATCATCAAAAGCTAAATTTACAAAGAATATTAATATCTAATTTTTTTTATAAATTATTAAATTAAATTAAATACTACACCTCATTTAATTCTTTTTTAGTAATATTTTTAGAATTATTAAGTTGTTTTAAAGCAACTGTCATATTAAGATTATTATATTCAAAAAATTCCTTTTCTTTATTCCAATTTGGTAAACCATTAATCCAAATTGCTTTATAAACTTTACTAAATCCTCCTTCACCAATTATATCGATTCTTTGAAATTGACTAAAAGGAATAAATAACATTCTGCTAGATTCTTGAATGAAATCAATCTGTGTATGTTTGATAAATTCATCAATAATTTTATTTCCACTTGGTATATATAACAATTTAGATTGATAACAAAATATACAAATTCCATGGTAATGTTGCAAAGGCTTTCTTTTTTTAAAACAACTATTACATAAATTATAACTGTTATTTTCCAGATTATTAATATATTCAATTGATGTAATTTTTTTAATATCTTCTTTAAAATAAGAATTTTGCAATAAATTTTCATTTTCTGCAGCTTTTTGATGCCAATAAAAAGCTTTTTCCAAGTTCTTTTCTGTTCCAATACCATGATCATAACAAATTGCTAAAGAATATATTGCATCTTTATAACCATTTTTAACAGCTTTACGATACCAATAAAAGGCCTTTTCTAAATTCTTTTCTGTTCCTTTACCATTTTCATAACATATTGCTAAATTATTCATTGCATATTTATCTTCATTTTTAGCAGCTTTGTGATACCAATAAAAAGCCTTTTCTAAGTTCTTTTCAGTTCCTTTTCCTATTTCATAACATATTGCTAAATTATTTATTGCATCTTTATCTTCATTTACAGCAGCTTTTTGATACCAATAAAAAGCCATTTTTAAATCTTTTTCTGTTCCTTTACAATTACTATAACAATGTGCTAAATTATACATTGCAAATGCATGACCATTTTTAGCAACTTTTTGATACAAATAAAAAGCCATTTCTAAATTTTTTTCCGTTCCTTTACCTTCTTCATAACATATTGCTAAATTATTTATTGCATCTTTAACTTCATTTTTAGCAGCTTTTTGATACCAATAAAATGCAAAATTTTTATTGATTGTTGTTTCAAATCCTTTATCATAGCATCTACCTAAATATAGTTGTGCAATAGGAAAATTATCTGCTACCTTTAAAAAACTAATAAATCCTTCACCATTATTTTCTTTTAAATCTAGTATATTGTAATAAGAAAATATTTCAAGAAAAAAAACATTTATTGGTTCATTTTGATTTTCTTTAAGCCAGTTATATATATCATTGGTTGCTCGAGTAGTAAGAACAATGCAATTATTAATTAATTGCTTCGTTTTTTTAAATTCTAAAGACTGTATTTTATTCAAAAGTACGAATAATTTATTAATTAAAACATTAATATTATCTGTTGAATTAATCATTTCTGAAATATATAAGCATTCGTCATTTTTAGTTTCTGCTTTTGACATGATTGATGAGATAAATAAAAAGTAGAAAAAATTTCGTCCGTCTTTGTTCCTAAAGTCCTTTCTTAAATTAAGTTTTACACAATTCTAAAAAAGGTAAAGAAACTTTACTCCGTAATGCATCATGCATATACGACAGATTTGTTTTAATTGCATGCATGATTTGTGTTAGTTACCACTAATGAAATAATTACAAAAAAAAAAAAAAAATGAAATTATTTAAGACTTATTTTGGTTTAAAAAAAATATCATTTTTATGACACGAGTCCTAATTCAAAAAAACCCGCCGGGTTCCGCCAGAAAAACTTGTTGCTTTATAAAAAATGTATTAGTTAATGTTTAATAAATCAATAAATTTTTTTTTTTTTTTTTTTTTTTTTTTTTAATCTATAATTTGTTTCTAGAAAAAGTTGTACAGAAAGTCGCGTAACGTAAAAAATAAAAAACAAGTCTAGCGCCCTGATCATCCGGTCAAGCAAAAACGTGACCCTGACGATCTGATACCAATCAAAAGATGTAATCTTAAAGCTAATACAATTTTCCTGTAAGTTGTTAAAATTCTGATGGAAACTGATTTTAAAAAAAGGGAAATAGGATTTATGCTCACAAAAAAAAAATAATAAAATTTTAAAAATAAAATAAACTTTATCGTTATATGATCACTTTTTATTTTCGCATTAATATTACCCTTGAAAATTCGAGTCGAATTCTGGTTACAGAAGTCACGAGACGGACGATCGTTTTGCAGATCAATAAAAAAAAACTCGGTAAAACTCGGTATAGAATTTTTTGAAGAAAAAATCATTGTTTCAAATATAGCGACATAATTATTTATCAATACAAATCTGTGGTTAGTTTTTTCGAATCCTTATAAATGTTCTCGGAAAAGTCTCGGTTATTATCGGCTGTTTTGAAATTAGCTGTAAATAAATAATAACCGGGTCGAACCCGAGTCGAACAATGATCGGGTCGAGTCGAATTCGGGTTCTGTAATTATTAACGGGTTCGAATATGTCTTAAATCCGTCCCGACCAGACACGACCCTTACGGAGCACTAGATCTTATTGTATCAATATCCCGTATTTTTCTTTGGTTGAAGGAGAATTGTGATCTTCTAACCCTGAGTTAATGTTAAATAAGGAACCTTTGAATTCATAAACATGAGAGATAAAGCTATTAAAATCACGCTACGGATCATATGATTTACTATGTTCGTAACTCGAGTTTTATAGCAAACCTCCCATATTACCTTTTTGATAATCTTATTCTTTATTCGATAGAAATTTGTTTGATTCGGCCGAACGACGCGTTATTAACATGGCTGTTCAATTATGTGCGGTCGTTTTATGAATTTATTGAATCACCCAAATAAAGCCAATCGCCAGCGCTGAGGAAAAACTTGATTAATTTCCTTTATTAAATAAATTTTACGTCATACTTACCTAATAGTTAATCCTTCAGCTTACCATTCCTTTTTTTATAAATCACGATCGCCAAATAATTATGTGTGATAATCATTAGTACCGTTATAGTAATAAAATTTCACCCAAGAAACATAATTTTCGCCCATAATTGCTATCGCTATTACAACTCGTTAGGGATGTCGGGTACCAAATCGTTCTAATTAAAATTTATTATTATACATATGCTGGTATTTGAAATTTTTTAACGGATAAGCACGCACAATTTACATTCTCATAGTTCGCCTTCATTTACATATATTTACCTTAATTCCTTCCCTTTATCCCTTGCTTTCATCCTTTATACTTTATTATTTATTATATATACATAATATGTAACTTCACGGTTATCAGAGATAACTCATTTAGTATGAGCAATGCATTGATTGGTGGGTTTTTACACTTCGTTAAAAATATCCATCAAGCATTGCTTACCGTGAACTGCTCTGTGAAGTAATCTCTGATAACTCGTGAAGTTACGTTATAATTATCCGGTTCAGATAATTAAACTTTTGCTGTTGCAAGTTACCCCACAGCAAAAGTATAATTATTATATGTGGCCGTGTAATTATTGTTTTAACCGGTAACATGCATCTTAAATTTAATCAGATATATTTTTTTTTAAAAATATGCAAACTTTATCATTATTATCAAGTTAATATCAATTAAAATCATTAAGTATAACGATAAGATGACGACGCATTACATTATTTCACTAAAGCGATTTAAAAATAAAGTTTATTAGAAAGAAATTATAATAATATTATTTATATATATATACATGACTATGAAAGTTAATAAACTTAATAAATGACTTAAAATTATTAATCACCTGGAAGAATTTTGAAATCTTAAGAACCAACAAAGCGATGAATAATCACATCGAACTGTTGTCAAAAATTTACAGCATTTCATGTAATTTAAATTTTGACTAAACAAAAATAAATACTATTAATAAGAAAGGATTCATTGTTTCTCTTAGCTTTGCATTGGTTAAGATAAGGCTTTCCTTATAAAACTTCAGGAGCAACATAAGGTAAAACGCTATAAATTTGATTTTCGTTATCATTTTTTTTAACATTACATAAACCCATATCAGTTATAAAGTATAAAAATGAGATTTTACAATATTTCCAGAATGTAAATCTCGATGGATTAGGTCTTTTTCATGAATCTTTTCAAGTCCTGACGCAATACCATGTAAAATATCAATCTTTACATACCAATTCAAATTTACATATTTATTCAAATAGTTTCGTAAACTTCCATATTCAGCATATTGCATAACTATAATGTAATTTTTTGTATTTGGATCTTGAGTTATCCCATAACATCTAATAATATTAGTTATTCCTTTTACAATCTAATGTAGAGTAAATTGATATATACTAAATTTTAAATTTTATCAGGTAATAAAATGCTTTTAATTTATATATTACCTCATTAATAAGTTCCAGTGTAATATTTTGTGAATTATTTAAACTTTTAAGGGCCACATATTTCGGACAATATCTTCCCCATTTAAAATTATTTAAATCCAAATTAGTTATATATTCATCTTTCCATTTTGCTCTATACATGTTGCCAAATCCACCTTTTGCAATATATTGAATATCATAAAATCTATCAAAAGAAAACCATTCTAATACTTCAAATTCATTATTCGCTAAATTTTGAACATTTTGAATAAATTCATCGATATCATCATTACCACTAGTCCAGTTGCCAAAACTTTTTTGAAATCATTTTGAATTGCAATAATCAACATTTGCAATATTGCATCTTATACAAATTTGATAGGTTTTACGTAGCTTTGTCAATTCTAAATAAGTTTGTAAATTTATTTAATCCATAACAATTTCATAAATTTTTGTAATTGGATTTTGGGTTATTCCATAACATCTAATATTTATCAATTTTTTTTTAATTATATTATAAAGAATTTGGACCTAAATTAACATGAAATTTATTAGCAAGCAAGCTATAATTAGAAATCTATTAACTATAAATTGTTTATTACCTCATTGATAAATTTCAAACTATTCCGCATGAAAACTTGTGATGTATTCAAACTTTCAAGAATTACGGGTATATTACGGTTCATATTATGCCAATTTGCTTTATATATTGTACTAAATTTATCATTCGCAATTTCTTCAACATTATAAAAATGATCATAGGGTATCCATTCTAATACCTCATTACTATTTTCTGCTGATAACTGAATATTTTGAAAAAATTTATCAATATCATCGTTACCACTTGTCCAATCACGTTGAAACAAGTTTGAATCACAATATTGACACCATTCAAATGTTTCAAATGCCAATGCCAATGCCAATGCAGCAGAGTTACACTCTCTACACCTTTTAAAATCTATTTCGGGAACTTAATCATAGTAGTATTCATTAAATTTAGCAGTTTAAAGCAAAGGGAACGAGGTTAGATTAAAACTTCAACAAAATCTGAAAATTTAGGCAATACTTTATTTATAAATTGTCCTTAAGTTGAGAGAATAGCAAGCTTTACGGCACGTCCGAAATATTCCGGACATTTTTTGGAAATGATCGGCAAATGGTCGGCACATGTGCCACAATTTTGTTTCGAAAAATTATTTTTCTAACAGTTAAACCTAAATAACTTCTGCTCTTAGCACGACAAAGTGATTTTTATCTTTTTTTTTTAAAAAATTTGCCACATACTCTAAATATTATAATTATCATAATGTCTTTTTCAGCATAAAACTTTTACACGTGTTTTTTGTGGTTCAGGTTGGTGGCGCGGCATATGGCACTTACACATGATTTCAAATGTGGCGTCACGCTCCCATTTTTTAGGGACTTTCCGATTGTCGGAAACATGCATGCATATTTTATTCTTTAAATAGATAAGTGCTTTAATTTAAATAATCCATTTTCGGCATCAATATATGGGGTAAGTGCAGGGAAAAGGGACTAAATCATCAAAAAATTCTTTTTTTTTAAATAATGAAAGTTCTCGATCCGTTAAGCTGATCAGATTAAATTTTACTTAAGAACAATTTTTTGAAACATTTTTTGATTTGGTCCCTTTTCCCAGCACTCACTCCCATATTCGCAATTATAATTAGAGGTAAAATTTTGTTCAAAATTGTCTAATTACGTTTAACTTTTTAACATTTTTTTCCCCGCGAGAATTATAGGAAAAGGTTTAAACGAAAAATTTAATGTCAAAACAAAGAGTTACAAACGTAAAACCTAAATGTTATCATTAAGTTTAATTATTAAAAATAATTTTTAACTGCGGTTAATCGATTAATTTTTTAATCGGTTAAAAAATTTGTTGACCTGGAAAAGACGCTAAATAAGATAAAAAAAGCAATATCAATTTATTGTCGTTCTAACCAGATATAGGATAAAAGAACTTTAATGTGTATGCAAAAGCATAAAGCATAATGAATTAAGCATACTATGATATAGAGTCAGAAATGCTTTACTTTATTTAACAACTTTAACTATCCCAAAATGAATTTGCTAGTCAGTTCAATCAAGCAAAAAAATAAACTTTTTACATACAAGCTTTCTGCATTCTTTTTAATATACTAATAAAGAATTAAAAAAAAAATGACAAGTTTTGAGACGAATACATTTGTCACAACAATTATAAAATTTGATATTACTTCAAATTGATATGGTGCGATAACTTTTTTTCATGAAGTTTGATAATGTAATACAAACATTTGAAGCGATTATAAAGAGTAGGATTTAATTACAAGTTATATTATGAAGATAAAACAATGATATAAAAATCTCGTGGCAATATATTCGGTGATCATGTTTAATAAATAAAATTTAAAGTCTGAAATAGGAATGGTATCGATCAAAATGTAGAATTGATTATCGATTTCATTATATTAATTTAGTATAAATCTAAATATCAGTTATTCATTTAATAAATATTATTCTAACTCATATTACATTGATTTCCGCTTTATTTATAGTAATAAAGTAAATCTTCATATCTAATCCTAAACCTCAAGTTAAAAATTTGCTTAAAAAATGATTTTTATATTTGCATTGTTAATATAAATCACTTGCCGATATTTTTGTAAACAACTTTACATACATTATGATTTTACAAACCCTCAAACCTTTCTAAATAAATAAAAAAGAATTAAAAGAATTGTATTGAAACAAAATTCGAAGCTTAGAAACGTGATACATCGATTCTAATTATGACTTAGAAATTTTGAATGCTGACAACCGAAAAATTTTGTTATGTTCAAAAAAACTATTTAACAAGACTTACTTTTTGATTTCATCGGGAAATTTTTCAGGATCGATGTAAAAATCACATGATATTACATCGATAATAATCGGAGACGTCAGAGTATTAACGATAGGGATAAATGGCGATTAAATAACCAAACTAGTTTAATAGCGTTATATTATTATATAGTTAAATGACATTAAGTTACTTTATTGTTAAATAGCGTTAAAAATTATTTAATAGTTAAATAACATTAATTATCAATAAATTACATAAATATAAATTAAAATCTAAAGTAAAAACTAACGCTAAAAAGTGTAGTAAATAAAGCAATAAAATGCTACCCTTTGAAATCTTGCCCAAAGAAATCTACATAAAGGAAAAATAAAAACGTTAGTTAAAAATGCAATAAAGAATACAGCAAAATTACCTTCAAAATGTTTTATAGATCCGTTCAAAGAAATCTACGTAAAGTAAAAATTAAAAAGTTAGTTAATTTTTCATTAAAAAATGAAACAAAGGAAATTTACCTTTGAAATGCTTTATAATAATCCATCCCAAAGAAAAAAGATTAAAAATAAAAATTAATAAAAAATAAAAGATAAATTTTGTAAAGTAGGAAATTTGAAAGCCTATAAAAGGAAGAATACAAAATGTTAATAAACATTTCATTCGACTTTAAAAAATAATTTCAAAAGTCTTATTTTTGAAATGACCACCCCGGAACCTATAAAAGAAAAAATGAAATGTTAATTAATGTTTAAAGCTAAAAGTACCCATTGTCTACGTCAGCGCCTGATTATTTTTATCATCAACGATTTTAAACGCAACGGTATACTAATTTCTTGAAATCACGTGGCGTTACACACATTTCCAAAAGGAAACTTGTGTAACCAATTTTGAGACTCAAACTCGAATTTTAGGGAAGGTCCAGAAATGAAGTAAATTCCTGGGGAGGGAGTCAAAATCCTTAAAATCAAAATAACGTAATTTCTGGCCCTCCCCTTACTGGGAGACAAAATATCCTTTTTGATTTGTGTAATGTTTCACAATTTTATGTGAGGTCTCTAAACGTGACGACGTGACGACAACGTTTTTAAACTTATTGTATGATTGTTTTAATTTTAATTATTTCCTTTTTTGTTCCGGACTAATCTTTTCAAAAATTTATATAAACATCCTCTGATTAACGGGTGGTTGGCTGGGCATGGGTTCCATTTCATTTCGTTCATTTCGAAATGAACGAAATGTAACGTTAACGTTAACACAAAACTTGTTCACGGCCGGTTTTAACTATTCCATTTTTAAACAATATTTTTAAATATTTAAAAGCTTGTTTTTATTTTATTTTATTTTTTTATTTAGATCATTTTGGGATGCATTATTTAAATAATTTCCTTATTTGTTCTTTAGGACTTTGTATTCATTATTTTCTCTTACAGGTTAGATCACTTTCGTAATTACGAGGTAAAACTATATCTTATTTTTAATTCCTTTTTTCATTAACTGTTTCGATCACTTGAGGTGTAAATATTTGAATAATTTATTATTTTACTTAGGATTTTGTATAATTTAGTTCCGCTTTCAGGTTTTTTTGATTACTTCATTTAAACAGTTTCTATTTTTTTTCTTTAGGTTCGTTTCTCTTTCATATTGGGAACTTTCGCAAATATAAGGCTTTTTTGTAATCTTTTTTTTTTCTGTTTTGATTACTTTAAGATGCAGCATTTAAACTTCGTTAATATTTTTTTCTTAGATTCCTCTTTCATGTTGGATCTGTTGTAGCCCAAATAGGTTAATGTCTAAAGTTTGAAATTTAAAGTTGAATTGGATAATAACTATATCATTTAATTAAAGTATTACAATTTCTTAATATATCTGTGGCCACTTGGGACAGTTTGAGGTGGTCATTTGTCCGAATTTAGGATGGTCAATTTGAATATCCGAAATGTTTAAATGTACCGATAAGAAGAAAATTCATACTCTTTAAAAAATCCCTGATGACAAACAATTAAAGTGTATGAAAACACGACGAAAGCTGGTTTTTGTATCGCAGTAATCCAAATTTATTACCAGTATAGTAATCGAACCTTAAAAAGTGGATGGGAAAGAATATAAACCAAGAATATGGCTTTTTTTTTGTTTCTTGTAAAAATGTTTGTTCGTAATTCTACACCATCAAGCCTAAAATATCGAAACAATGTGTGATTGCAAATTGTATATCGATCTAATAAGATTATATTAGAGAACTTGATAATGATGGTGATACCTTTCTTTCTTCAATTCCACTACATCCTTTTTTTTATTTTTACTTTTTTATTTAAATAATTTATGTATATTTTGTGAGAGCTATCCATTTTAAAAATATTCCGTTTAACTTCAACTATTCCTAAATGATTAATTTTTCAATCTAATTTATGAGGTTAAGTCTAAGCCATAGCCGTAATATTAATTTTTAATTTTTAATAGCCTAATCCATAAAAAGATGCCCGCATCTTGAACAAAAATTTATAAAAATTACTAAGCCGTGCTTTTTTTAGCCCTTGATCATTTTAGAAAATAGTGAAGGAATTAAATAATTTAACTAAGAACATTTGCTAATTTTTTCAATTAAAAAAAAATATCGGCAATTAGCCCATTAATCACTTTAATAATTTATGGAGGCTTGGGCTTTTTTTTTTAAATTGATTGATAAGTCTTTTCCCAAAAAGCCACTTCAGAGTAAGACAGGAAGACAAGACGTGGATGATATGCGAAAAATAATTTAAAAAAAAAAAAAATACAATAAAAAGGCCAAAGAATCGAGTATGACGATAAAAAAAATAAAAAATCCATATAAACGAGCTGATTTTTATCCTTTCATCCTTTTTTTAATAACAAAACTAAAATAATAATGAAATCTATTACTTTTGCTTTGATTATTGCGTTCTTGGTTACCTTTATTTATTCTTCTCCTTTACCACAAGGAAATGGCGAACAAAAATCCGTTAATATTGTAGGTCCGGGTCCAGGACCATTGACTATTGGTTCTGAACAAACCATTACTTGGACGACTACAGGATTTTCTGCTGATGGTTGGTAAAAAAAAATTCTGCTTTTCTAAATATATTCTTACTTTGGAAATTCTCTTTTTTAGAACCAATATCTTTCGCTATTCTCGCAGAACATAATCTTGCCCCACCCTTTATTGCTGATGTATGTTATGAATGAATTAAATTTAGTGTAATTTAATTTTCTTTATTTTTTTTTTTTTAAAATAATAAAAATTTTAATTTCTTTATATCAAATTTAGTCCACACTTTTTGCAGGAAATATTTCATTCACAATCGATGAGAAATTTACTCCTGGAACTAAATATGGAAGTTTTATCGCTCTTGAGTCTGAACCAACGAATCCTTTTCGTGGTCCAATTTTCGAAGTGACTGATGGTGGTAATACAACGGTGACAAAACCGGAATCAACTACACCAAGTGTGAAAGCTGATTTTTTGTGATAAAACCGGAATCAAGTGCGAAAGCAGTTGTACATGATTTTACCATAAGGAAGAAGCTCCTCCAAAGAAAATTTTTAATTAAATATTTTGACTTTTTCGTAGTTATAAAGGTTAGGTTATTATTTAAATTAGCAGAATCAATGACTTTCTCTTTGATTGTATATAATTGCTATAGTTTAAACTTTTTCCTTTTAGAAAAAGTACATTAGGTTATAGAAATTACGTAATTAATTAATAAAATAATAAATTATAAAATTTTCAAACATTTGTGACAATCAAACGTTACAGCTCTTATTAACTAAAGCCACGCCCTTATCCTAGTATGCATTGTCGGTGTCGAAATTTTTATAGTAACCTAATCTCGAGCAAATTATTTTAAAAAATAATTTTTTGAGATTTTTTCGTACTAAATAACATAATTATTACCGAATTTATAACGTGTTCAGTGGAGTAAAATTACGCCAAATTATTAAGTGCTTTTTTCTGAATTCGTTTCGATAATATATATAGTAATATCAGATAAATAAATGTATATCATTTGAAAGCTTTGCTTTAGTCAAGCTTAATCAAATAGTTAACTGATCCCTTTTTAAAATCAAGATGTTTAGCGAATTAGGCTTCAATTTTAAAAACTATGATTGAGGTGAATCTCACCATTTAATGAGCAGCAAATACGACAATATACGATGCCGATAACAGGTATTAAAATCGTTAAAATGAGAATTTTCATAATGTTCATCTTGAAAATGTATTTCTACGTCAAATGACGCTTAATCACCTGAGGTTGATCTTTAAAAAATACTTTTACTACCAACTCAACTCGACCAAACTTGAAATTGTTGGAACAGATTTAAATGAACTTTAAATGGAATTTTTTGAGATATTAGCATATGAAAGATTTAAACTAGGAATAATGATGTATTAGAAATTGCGTTACTGGCTAATTAGTAATGCTTGAAGATTATTGCAAGATCAACCAAATATTAAAAGAATACCCGAAGTCAAATGATGCTATTAAATACTTTCTCACCAAATCAATCTAATGTTTCGGGCGAAACCGAAACCTTTCGGCAGCCGAAACCTCCGAAACCTCCTAAACCTCCTAAACCTCCTAGACCTCCGGATCTTCAACCTAAAAAAGGAATCCGATTAGCATATATATACATATTGAACGCGCAGTGGTTACAACGCGCGCAGTTTATTCATTAAATACCCAATATGTCAGGTGGAAATTATCAAATTTTACGAGATAATATACAACAATTACAGAAAAGTTCTGGTGGCAGGCCAAAGTCTCTTGTATGGGGAACCTATATTAAGCAAGGAAAAAAAGTATCAGAAGGCCATTATGAAGCTACTTGTCTTTACTGTAATACTTTTTGGCATAAAGGTTCACCTCAAGTTTTAGAATCACATCTCGCTAATAACTGTTTAAAAGTTTCATTAGAAGTAAAACAGATATTTTTAAACCGACTTGCTGCAAAAGCAGAAAATTTCGATCAACAAAATAAAAAACGAAAATTTGATGGTGGGACTGAACAAACAAAAATAACAGATTTTCATGAAAGCTCAAAGCTCTCTCCAGAAAAAGCCATGAAATTAAGCATGTGAGAAATCTTTTGTTATATGTGGTATTCCCTGGCATGCTATTGAAAATCCATTTTTTATGGAGTTTTTAAAAACACTACATCCAGGATATATACCTCCTTCTAAAGAAAGAACTTTTGCATCAAGAAGTAGCTGTCGTGAATAACAAGATTATTAGGGAGTTACAAAATTCTACAAATTTAACATTATATAAGTAATAAAGTTACTTTATATGTTTTAAATTTATTAATCACTATAACTTATTATTTTTTATAATTTTTTAAAATTTAAAGCATGCAATAGGTGGACCAATACAGCAAATGAATCTATTTGGAATTTTCTTATTCATACACCCTCTCATAAAGAATATTTGTGGTGCTTAAAAAATTTGTCAGATGAACGCCATACTGGTCTCTTCTTAGCAAGTGAAATAGAAGAAATAATTAACAAAATTGGATCAGAAAAATTTTCAGCAATAGTATCAGATACAGGAGCAAACATTCAAAATGCTCATAAAATAATTACTGATAAATATTAAAATATCCTTAATATTCGTTGTATTGCTCATGCAATCAATCTAATTTCCAAGAATATATGTAATACTACTTTTGCAAATCAGATTTTAACTCAATGCAATACAATAGTAATTTTTTTAAAAAAAGTCATCAAGGAGGTAAGTTTTTTTATAATTTTTCTTCCATTTTATTATAATGCTTAAAAAAATTCACTTTTTATCTTTATTAATAATAGGTTCAGCTTTAAAAAAAAAGGCTGCAAACTGCCAAATAAATGGAGATAGTTTAAAACGATGTGTCAATATTCAATGATATATCATGTATAACTGTGTTGATTCTATTCAGAGTCATAAAGAAGCTTTAATAAGGGTATGTAATATTAAAGTTATTATATATGTTTATATCAATATTATATTTAATTTATTAACTAAATTTATTTATTTTTAGTTACGATCTGATGATGCAGATATTCTTCAACTAGCAGTTCTATCAATTTTACGATTCTGTGCTTTTTTTATGATATATGTGTATTAGCATTTGCTTTGCATCCTATCAAGAAAGCAATTTTAAAATTAGAATTACAAACATACATGCTTGCAGATTGTTTTATTAGATTAGTTCAGCTTGGGACTACAATTAACAAATTACTTAAAAATGATTATCGTGTTTTTTGTTATCAATGTATTACAATATTTAATAAACATTATGTTGAATTTGCTGATTCAATATACTTATTGTGCTTCTTTTACATTCAGACTATAAAGGTTAGTTTTTTTTAAAGGAAAAACTAATAATTAAAAATTAATTAGCTAAAATAGTAATTAATTTATTTTGATATTAATATTTAAAAAATTTTTTAACCTTAGATATTTGCTAGGTACAAGGAACTTTTTGGGAACTCTTATTAACTGCAAATAAAATTTTCAAAAATCTAGGAAAATCAAATAGGAAACAGAGTGAATTAATGCATCAAATGAAATTATTTTGTAAATGTCAAATTCTATTTAATATTGAATTAGGTAAAACTGAATTACCAATTTCTTAGTGAACATTTATAAAAGATAATTTTAATGAAGAAAAAGATTATTTAGTACAACTAGCAAGTAAACTAATATAAGTAATTTCATAGGAAGTTAGGAATATCACAGTTTTTTTCCCTACGGGAAAAAAACTACAGTATTCTGATCCTATAAAATTAATAAGTTATACCCAAAAGTGTGTGATTTGTGATAATTATTATTATTATTATTATTATGTATTTATTCATTATTTATAATTTTTATACTTTTGATTACATGCATAATAATTATTTCTTTCTTTTCTTTTCATCAAAAAATTGGTTTCATTATTTTTTTTTACTTATATTTTAAACAAATATCTGAAGATTTATAAGTTAAAGATGGTATTATCTTTGCATTTTTTTAAAAAATATAAATAAAAAAATAAAATAATTAATAGTTTTATTAATATTTTTAAGGAAACATTATTAACTAAATCAAATAATTCTACTAAAAAAAATAAATTATCAACAATATATGAATAATTTGTTATTCCTACTGATAAAGATTTACAAAAGATTCAAGTTTACTCTCACGTTATTAATACAGATGATAGTATAAAAACTTGAATAAATCTTTTTAATGCTTATAGAAATGCAGCCAATTTGACTGAATCTCTTGAATTATTAGATGATATTGCATTGCAAAATCAGCTTTGTCAATTTTTTTATGACATTAGAAAATCTGGAAAAAAAGAATATGCATCTTCTTTATTGCATATAGGCTTTGCTGCAATTGCTAGAGGGTTATTTGATATTTTTTATCAAATTAGACTTATTAATATTCATGATAGGTATAAATGGAAACGGCTTTATGAAATTTTTGATGGTCAAATTAAACAAATTCAAGATAATCAAGATACATCTTATAAGAAAACTAATGCATTTGAAATTTGAGAAATTAAAACTATTCTTAATTCACCAAATATGTAAACTGATACATTAAAAGGTCTTACATGTTGTGTCTAGTTTTGGCTAACACTTCTTTGTAATCTGCGTGGTGGTAATCTTAAAAGATTAAAAAATTCCTGGATCATTATTAATGAAGATCGCAGTATTGAAGTAAATATATCTCGTGAAAAAAATAATGCAAGAGATGCTAAAAATCTATACAATACTGGTAAACATAATTATATTCCTACAGATCAATCAAATAATTATTCTCCAGTAGCAGATATTTTATTATATCAATCTAAAAGACCAAAAGATTGTAAAACTACTGAGTTTTTTAAGGATTAATACTTCACAAAAAATATATCATGATAATTGGTTCTGTAATTCTACACTTAAAAAACATTCTCATGATAATATGCTCAAAAATATTATTGCTGATTGTAAAATTGATGCAAAGGGATGAAATCTTATCAATCATTCAATATGTTCAACTGAAATATCTTTATGGATGTTACTTATTATATCTCATACAGAACAGATAGATATTACAGAATACAAGATACTTGCTAGCATTTCTTTATATTCAACTTCAACTGTTTAATAAAGAAAAAATAATTTTTACTTCTTATTTCACAAAAAAGAAATATGGATGATCCTATCAAAATTTCTTCTAATAATTTTTCTACAAAAAAATGAAATAATTTAATGAAAATTACATCTGAAAATCAAAGTACTATAATATTGTTGTACTTATTTTTTTTTACTTCTAATCTAAAAATTACATATTTTAGGTTTTATTACTATGAAAATAACAGTGTTAAACCTAAATATTACGTCGTTAGGATAACAAAGCTTATTTGCTAACAGGAAGTTTAAATTGTAAACTATAAAAGAAATAAACACGAATTTATTTAAGTTGAAGGATCAGGTCATCTTTATTGATGATTAATGTTTTAAGGAAATAGATATTGACAAAGATATAGTTTTTATGTTGTTAAAATTATACTTTATTAATTGTACGATTGAAACTTGTTAGTTTGTCAAGGCGACAATACAGGATATTTATATAAAATACAATTATAAGATAGAGATAATAAATATAATAGTGAAAGTAAATATAACTATGATAATAAATATAATAAATAAAATAATGATAAACATTAAAATAATGAAAATGAATATCACAATGATAGCTGTAATAGTAGTGAAATCAGTGAAAATGGTGATCATGATTTTCTTAGTGATCATTGGTGATGTTAGTTGGTGCAGTCATTTAGTTGCGTAAACAAATTATCACTAACAGCGACAGTACAGGATATTTATATAAAATACAATTATAATTAAGAGATAATAAATATAATAGTGAAAGTAAATATAACTATGATAATAAAGATAGTAAATAAAATAATGATAAACGTAATAATAATTAAATGAATATCACAATGATAACTGTAATAGCAGTAAAATCAGTGAAAACAATAATCACGATTTTTCTGGTAATCATTGATGATGTTAGTTAGTGTAGTCATTTATTTACGCAAACAGATTATCACTAATAACTTCCTTCTCTAACATCTGAGCTCCTGCGATAGTACTGGCTTCCTGTACGAGCTGTTGATGTTGTTTATGATTGATACGAAAGAGCATTCCTATAGTTGTATGCTTAGTTCAAGCAATTTGATCTATTAGATTAATTCGTATAGGTAATATACTCGTATGACTACTTTTTAATAGTATGGTGAGAGAAGGTTCATACATTGAGTTCTTTCAGTTAGTGATTCTGTTTTAATTTTAATAGCCTTTCCTATATGCCAGAAGACTATTAATATTTCGACTTGATTTCTTAAGCTTTTTGCTCTTCTAAGTTGTCAAAGTAGAGATTTTACTTGTTATAAAGTAGTATCATTGTGCTGATAAAAAGGAAATAAAATATCTGGATAAAGTAGTTCAGTTTGTTGCAAGTCTGCTAAGATTTGATTATATAGTTCCATTTTAAATTTGAGGAAAAGGAGTAAAGTTCAGTCAATATTCATTCTATTTATATAGATTTTTAATAAACTTCCATTCACAGGAGTTTTTAAGACTTTTCCGTTTAATTCCCTAATTTTATAAGCGCCATTTTCAATTATATCATGTATATAATATGGTTCTTTCTACTTCAAATTCAATTTTCCAGACTACTGCTTGTCTAACATCGCTTTGTAATATAAAACTAGATTGCCTATTTGGTATGACACAATTTTCTTTAATTTTTCATCATATTGATCTTTTTGTTTTTGTTGTTCTTTTTGCAAATTTTGTTGAACAGTATTACGAATAATTAGCAGCTGATCTAATTGTTTTTCCACAAGTTGAGCAAGAGGGATTCTTCTTTCATTTTTGTACTATCCATTGGCAATTTAGCTTCTCATCCATATATGAGAAAAAAGGATGATATTTTTGTAACAGAATGTTCATTTAGGCGATAAGCAAAAAGTGCAGGGATAATAAAATAATCCCAATCCTTTTGATGATTAGTAGCAGTTTATGCAAGGGCTTCTATTAAAGTTCTATTGAACTTTTAACTAATCCATTAGTCTATAGATGATATAGCATTGACATTCTATGAGGTATTCCAAATTTTGTAATAATTCATGTAATAATTGATTGTTGAAATGTGTATCACGATCAGTGAATATTTCTCTAAGACATCTATGTTGGCAAATTATATCTTTATATACGAATTGTACTGTTGTTTTGGCATCATTATGCCTTACAGGCTTAGTTTTTAGCTATTTGGTTAAATAGTCCATAGTAACGATTATATACTTATTTCCTTTACTTGAAACTGGTAAAAGTCTGACATAATCTATTCCAATATGATGAAAAGGTTGTCTAATAAATATAGGGTGTAGAGGTTCTATTCTTGAAGCTCTTTCTCTTTTCTGATAAGAGTCACATGATTGTAAATAATTCTTGATATCTTCAAACATTTGAGGCTAATAAAAATATTTTCTAATTTTCTCCATCATCTTTTCTTTTAAACTATGAGTGGCAGTTAAGTCATTATGAAACATGTAAAGTGCAAGTTTCAGTTCTGTTTTCTGAAGTACTCTAATTGAGTTATTTGGATTATTTTTGTTAATTTTATATAGTAAATTATGTTTGATAATATAATGATTTGATAGTATGTTTAATTTGTGTTGTTATGTTTGATTAAAGGCAGTAAGGTACACTCACCTAGCAAAAATGACTGACTTTACCAAAATTGGAATAATAATACATATATTAGCGTCATAAGAAAAAAATTTTTTTTATTAATTAAATTGACTTTGGTGTTATAAGTAAACTTGTACATCGTAAT
>CAJVPP010000981.1:0-23884 GCA_910592005.1 Funneliformis mosseae | reverse complement strand
TTAAAGAATTTTAGCAGTTTGTAGCAAGTATATTATAATAAAATATCGAATTCATTTTTATTCGATTACAAACATATCGGGAGGTTTATATAAGGTATTATATCTTGGCTATGCTAATTCCTTTTTTCTCATATTCACATGCATGTAAATCAGTTTGTAGATCTCTCATGATCCTCCCGATGTCATAATTCGGTTAAATTAGTTCCGAAATAATATAATGGCTAAATTGATCCATGATGTATATCATATCACAAGAATCACTCTGACTTTCTGTCAGTTTCACAGTACTCTTCAGGAACTATCATGACGCTAAAATGTTTCTCAAATCATAAGATGATCAGCTAATTGGATTCTGTATAGGCATCTAAGCCACCGTTATTATTTAATTAATCATCTCAAATATCTCTAATATATCACTTGATTTTTTTCCATAAAACAATCCCTACCCTTCACACTGATTCTTCACCATGTAAAAATGTCTTCTGACGAATGGAATGGTGCCCAGGTTCACTTTTTTATAAATGAAAGAAAAGAAAGAAATTCTGAATTCCACTCCACTCCAAATAAAAAGAAATGTCTCTTTTGGGAAGATGTCGCTAAGAAGCTAAATAAGCAAGAGAATACAAATTATTTCACTAGTGAGGACTGTCAAAGAAATTTAATAATCTCAAGAAGGCTTATAAAGTAAGTAACTCTTGCTTAGCTCTACAAAGAATTTGGCCGATAATATTCTTATTATTATTATTTTATTAGACAGCTGTAAAATATAGAAAGGGTGGAAAAAAAAGGAGTTTAATAGGAGAGGAAATCTATGAGGAGTTCTCTAGCGAATTTTGGTTGAAGCCTGGTAACTACACTTTTGAGAATTTGATGCTTCTCAGTCGTTAGTGAACATTATTAATATCAATATATTTTAATTTTGCTAGATCTTCCATTCGAACGAATACATAATGAGAGCGTTAGGAGGTTAAGCAAAGCGACCTCATCATCATCTCCTGTACCATCAAGACCACAAATATCATCATCTAAAACCGTCAAAAATTCTCCTGTATCATTAATACTACTAACACCATCAACTATCGAAACACCCCCTATCTCTACTCGTCTGATTGTTACGAAAATAGATGAATGCTACTGCAAGAATAATATACATGTTTATATTTCCTGAAAAAAAATAATTTTGAGTGTTTCCATGCTTAAGAGACCTTGGGATATTATTTCATAGAATACGATCACAATTGTAAATAATATGATCAAAATAATATCAGAATTTGAGAGCATTTTTCGAAATAAATTTATTAAAATTTTTGATTGAAAATTATTTTGTTTTGATGATTGATTGAATTATGCGTTTTGCAGAATTATAATATTACTTTTATTTGATTCTCTTACCAGACGCCCCACCCAGCATTTTTATAAATAAAATTTCTCCGCAGTTAATAGCAACGATCATCGCAAAACATGAAAGTCCCTGGATCTTCGCTGGAAATCATATTGCCCAATAATTAGCCGATCCAGATTTTCTAAATTACCCTGTATTAATATGCATATACGCTCGAGCAATAAAAAATTAGTATGTAGATTCCAAAGAAATCACACCAATCAACTCCCACACGAGAAAAATAATTGACTTCATTTCGCGGGTCACTTAGACCCTAAACGTTTTTTATTTGCAAAACATCCTAAAGGGACTGCTAAAAATAAATTACATTATGCAGATACATGACGTCTATACTAATGTCTGCGGACTAAAATACATGCGAAGCGTCTTACAGCTGAACCCTCTGTTTTTTCATCGCCGGCTCCTTCTCAACATTATTCCATAATCCATTTCATTTATGCCTTCATGATGCTAAAGAGATCCTCCAAACCCTGGAATGAAAAGATATTAGCTAGGTATTAGTTTACAGCTCTGAAGACGCTTCCTTGCAAATGTACTGCCACAACCGAGCGAAATAAGTATTCCCACCTTAATTGCGCAATATCTTGTCCGGATCTTCGTCTCCAGTATTTTTTTTCGCCGGCACTTCTTCACACTGTGATATGCTGGTGGTCCCTTTGGGACCCTTCGGAAGAAATGATTTAACGTTCGGTTTTTTGTTAGAAAAAAATGCGAGATTTATATATGTACCTTACATGTCACACAGCCCCTATTCCTTCGGCAAGAATTTTACCGGCGCATTTCAAGTGATTGGTCTCACATGATCAGAATACGAGTGGAATTCTGGTCCATCATAAAAGGCAGGTTGGAATTAGTAAAGACGATATTTGATGAGAGTCTATGCTATAGTATGCTTCTAAGCGTGATTTACGATCCTCTTTTGATAGTTTCTTCTGGAGTGGAGTATTTACCTGAAATGTAGATGATACATTCAACTTAGCTGGCATGATTTAAGTAGATAGTAAATTTTTCTTCAGGCGAGATTTAGAGATTTTTTTGCATTGAAATAAAAATATGACCTAACCAAAATCCTAAGTAGGCTATTCGGGTTATGCAATTAATTTGTACTTATTACAAGCAATTTACAAACAAGTGTTTTTATATAAAGCAATCTACAAATATTAAAGAAATCTATAAATATTAAAGCAATCTACAAATATTTTACGTTAAAAAGCAATTTACAAGTGCGTATTAGCAACAAATGATCAAGTGACCACCAAATCCTTAGTAGAGCTGAAGAATAGACGACGCGATAAATTTAGATATCTCTAATCCGAGATTTATAAAGTTGATTGTTAAAGTAAGTTGTTGGACGTAAAGTCCTAGAACCACTGCAAGTGATATTCCCAATAATGGTGGTATAATGATGATTAAATCATGCAATTTATTATAGATAATTCCAGTTCGCTCTAACTTTACCATCAGAAGTATAAACTTGATTGAATAGTAGACACAATTTAGAGTTATACCGAAATTTTTGGTCGATTCCTCGCTTGAAAAGTAAACTGCACTTCCTACGCAAATGGAAATTGTAACAATTGCGTAGACAAAAATGGAAGTCATTTCCCAGAAGGTTTCCTATATGGTTTCATAGGAAAAAAAAAGCGACGAAAAATCTGTTTAGCGTAAGTGTGAAGTATATTGATCGCAAAAATAAGTAAATGAGTGTGTGAGGGCGCGATAGTCGTGATAATGTTTTATAAATGTACCGATTTCTTTCGATCAGCTAAAATCACTCTCAACATTCTGACTTTTTCTTGGTTCGTGGCGCAGGTATTGTAATTCCTTCTCTGCTCTGGAGTCAAGCTGGCAAGTACTTTTTGGAATTCGGGGGACAGTTGTGTTTGTCCTTAGATGACAATAACGGTATTAATAAACTTGAAAAATTTGCTATATACACTAAAATCAATCTTACCACCGTTGCCACCGTTACCACCACCATCCATGTTTGTAATATTTACGAGAAATGTATAAAAAAAACGCGTATTTTTTTATAGATTACTGAAAGAAATTATTAAGAAACACGTATTTTTTATAAATTGTTGAAAGAAATGATTAAAAAAAAAAACGTTCACAGATGACCCTTTATAAGATAAATTTTATGTCACATGATAATTGTAATGACATAATCGATCAAAAATCATGGGTGATAACTGTTTTACATAAATCGGAGTATCAAATTACAAGAGATCGAAACTTTTGGATGCTTGATTAACGAATTCCTTAATTTTTCGTATCCTTTCTGGAATAACAATTTCCGGGTTTTGATCATACCATACTTCAAGAAGGTATATTTCATTATCTTGACATATGCATCGGTTTCGCCGATCACGATTAACGATATCTTCGAGTTTTTTGACATCTTTATACCAGCTAGTGCTATGAACCCGATGCTGAGCCTCTTGCACCTCCAATGCGATTCGATATTTTTGGAAGAAGGCATCAAGCTCTAATCCGTTCAAGAATGGAGGACGATATTCGATCATAGGTTCCTCATTAAGTATTTCCTTAGCTATCTGGATGCATCTAGTCTGAAATTTGCGATTTTTCTTAGTTTCTCTTTCTGCCTGATCCTGCTCTAGTTTTAAAATTCTAGCCTCAAGCTCAACATGCCTAGCTTTTTCCTTAGCCTCAAGCTCAATGATCAATACTTCAAGCTCGGATGACATGATTGATAAATTTTATACAAGAAGTGAAATATTCAAAAGTTAGTTAATATATATACATAGAGACTGTGACATTTTACCAAAAGAAATTTATAAAGTCACCAGATTTCTGGGACCGTGCGATCTCAGAAAAATGCCAAGAAAAATTTTTCAACACTATTTACTTTTAGAGTTGGTCCTGTGTTGCATGTAGATCTCCTTTCACATTTCCTCATGTTTGTTCGGAAAAAAAAATAGAGTATTAGTTAGGATATAACTTCTTTTCAATATGCGAAAATTAATATGTCGCACAGACTGACTGTATGATTAGCCTATTTTCTGTTATACAGGAGTACATGCATTGTGGCTCAGAAAAAAATCTTCTGAGCTGATGATCACTGCTCCAGATTACTTTCGCTTGGGTTGGTTATCCAATATATGCCTCTCAATTAGTATTGCATCCCATTCAGATTAGCAATGCCAGACTGACTGATATAATCTTTAATCCCAGTTATAATACCGGTCACTGATTCTTTTTTCGCCTGAATAAGAATTTCTACCAATTCACAATAATAATCATTTTTTGTAATACGTCTCATATTTTCTTGCATTAATCCACTATAAAATTCACTTCTAAAATGACCTTTACAAAGTTTGATGATATCATTATATTTCTTTGCCTTTAAATAGTAATCCACTATTGATTCTTCACCCTGAATAAACAATCTACATCAGAATTTCTCAATACCATCTGGCTATATTTTCTCTCGAAGTTCATGCAGATAATATGGCAATTTTATTAGACTTAATATTTGCGAAAGATAAAAGGCATCAGATTATAGGAATACATAGAATAATAACATTAGATTTTTTATACTGGGCAAAGCATATACAAATTGCTTAAATGCTTTCTCCCTCTAATACCTGACCGCCTTTGTTTCCCAATAGGTTTTAATTATGCAAAAAAGATTATCCCAGTATCTCTACTCATTGGGATTTCTTACATTATCCCATTTATATTTCAATCCAAATTCTTTAATAAATTAATTATAGGTCTCATCCGTTTCGTCATCTAACATTTTGCTAATAGATCAATTATACTTAATAAAAAAATAAGTACTGGTTAGCATGTATAGCTTTTTTTCAGTATATGCAAAAATTAATATGTCATACAAGACCTGATTGGATGATCCACTTATTTTTCTATTATACAATCTGGCCGAAGGTGCTATGTATGGCTCAGTAAAAAATCTTCTGAGTCAATAATCACCGCTTTGGATTAGTTAGATCGGTAAAGTTTCACTATCCTACTTGATTGTTGAATAATCTATCAACAGATCTTAACATTAAGGTGAAAATGATACTTTGAGTCAGTGTTTGTCTATTTATAGCTATAATAAGATGATCAGCACTAAAGTCAACTGTTATAAATATGTTAGAATTAGGTTATCAGAATCCCTAGTAAAACTGAGTTCTAATATTAGCAACTGGAAACCGTGTTGATATTAGCTCTATCACTCGCTCTATCTCAGCTCAAATATCATTCAGATCCTAATAATTCTTGATATAGGTATTTGGATTAAGTGAACTGAACTGATCTACAGCTTCTTTACTAATATTATTACATCTTTCTAAATTAAGATACTTTAGATTAAAATGTGAACTAGCAATTTCTTTAATAATTATATCAGTAATTTTACAAAAGCTAAGGTTGAGATACTGGAGCCTTGGGCAAGAGCAAATAATATTGCAAATTGATGTTTCAGAAAACTCTGTATGTCTAGAAATATTTAGATATTCTAATCTATAGTATAAATTTGCAATTTTTCATAGATCTAGATTATATATTTCTTGAGTACGAAAGTTTCTAAAACTACCTGATCATTGCACAGATTGAGATACTTCAGATTCAGATATAAATTCACTATAGTTCTAATGCTCTATTACTAAATCCTATACTATTTATGAAACTCAAATGGGTTATAATTGAACATGAATATACAATGCTTATGATTTTTTTATCTGAAAGTGAATGGTAGTATGAAATTTTGAGATGAATTGTATTCAAAATATGAGCTGGCTTATTCTTTTTACACATTATTTTCCTATTGAATATGATTTCTCTCATTATAAGTATATCTATCTGAAAAATAGTGCTCATATCTCAGATCATTCCTCTTTAATTTGATATATTTCCATAAGCTAGGAATAGTACATCTATACCAAAATCAGTTAATAAATAGAGCAGGGTAAAAAAATTTATCTATCGCTAAAAAATGTAAAATCTGTTTTAATAATTCTGGTAAATAAAAGATGCTTGATTGCGCCATAAATATTCTATTTATATGTTGTATCTTTAAATGAAAAAATAGCAAAGCACCTTTAGGAAAAATTATGTATATTAGTGATAGATTTAGCAAAATTTGTTGAAGGTGTATTGTTAATAGCTATATATATTGATAATTTCAGAAATTTCATCATTTTCCACAGACTCTGATCTCTGATCTCAACTTTGGATTATAGTCAGATTCAGAGCTGAACTCCTCTGATTCTGTATTATTTATAGCATAATTATCATCTACATCAAGGCAGTCAGATTCTTACCTTAATGCAATTCTCAAAAGCAGTTTAAGATGCTGAAGAGTTAGGTTCTTACCACCATAAATTCTGAAAGTGTGTTTACTTTCATAATCTCTTAATTTTTTGGTATAGTTTTATAAGGTTCTTGTTTTAAGAATTCATTAAATAACCAAGTATTACGTATTCCACTTTTAGTAAAGATAGGATCAGATAACTTTTTAGCCTTAATTGTATCTTAAATCCAAATAAGCAATTCTCTTGCGTGTTCTAGATTCTTTTTCATAGAAAGAAATAGTCAAAGATTAGAATTCTTCTTCTTTTCTCCTCTGTTCTTTAAATAGCCAGTACAGTACCAAGAATAGCCTTCTTTATACCATGATGGAATGTTCAAAGAATTCAGTTTATAGTGATTAATTTAAAGAGATCTTACTTCTGCAAGTCGCATACTCAATATTATTATTATATTCGCAAGATCCTCTCTAGTAGGAATTTTAGATATATCCATATTCTGAAGCTTTTTAGACACCCTTGCTAAGGAGAAGTATATTGGAATTCTATCTGGATTAGCCATTTATTTCTTAGTTCATTTCTTCTGAATTTTATTAGAATCTTAAATAAGTTCCTTATCTTTGGAAATTACTTTAATAATTGCGAAATCTACACTATCTTTTGCTAACTTCACACAGAATATTGACTGACGCGAGCCACTAACAACCATTTCATTTTCATCTTTATTTTTTGGACCTAAGTCTAGATAATAGGCGAAAATATCTATAGCATTACTAGCTGTAGTGCAGTATTTTGCTCTTTTCTCTATGGTGAGTTTTCCCTTTCTTTTGTCTGACAGGAAAGCCTCTATTTTTTCTTTACTAAATAAATATTTAGATTTAGCAAGAGCTACCTTAACATATCTACGGGTCATCCAATCAGAAAGTAAAGCATCAAGTTCAGAAGCATGTTTGCTTAATTGTTCTAGAATGAAGTCAACTGACAGATTATGCTTTTCTAGGAACTGCTTTAATACCAACGCAAAGTTATTAGCTTTAGATTTTTAGGTCTTTAGGGTAGTCATTTTAGTAGCTATATCAATAATAAGTAGATTAGTAGAACTTTTTTGGTATATGTACATTAAGAAAATCAAATCTTTAAAATAAAAAATAATTTTCATTTCTTCGAAAAACATGTGTTATATTTTCAAATATTTATCAGATCTATCTATAATAAAAAATGAAGGGAAGTTTGATGTATATTAATCTTAATAACTTTTCTAAAAAGAAATACAGCTGATTCAGAGGATTCTAAAGAGATCACTTCTAATTTACCATCTTAGTTTTGCCAATATATCAAAAAAGATGAGTTTATCTGCGAGAAAAGATGCTTACACAAGGCCAGATATATTAGACATTATAAATTACCGCTCAAAAAAAGGTTTGTATTCTGTAATAAGCTGATATATTTCTAGACTAACTTTTGTATGGATCATGCCAAACCTGTTTATAAGAAAAACTGGCTAGAGAGATACGAAAAAAAAATAAAGATGATATAACTTATGCTTTAGACTGGAATAACATATTTTTGAATATCCATAATAAAAGTGAAGATGAAGTTTTGAGATTATTAGTATCAAAATTACCTAGTATAGATTGTCTAACCTGCTAATATAAGAGGTGGTTCGATTTGTAGAAAAGGATGCTAGCGTGAATTAAGGTGTTTCAGACATTTTAATGCCCTTTCTAAAACAATATGTCCTGTCTGTAAAAAGAGAACCTATTCTAATACTGGAATCTGTAGTACACATGATGAAATTTATGATCATGCCTAACGTGAAAGTAAAATGAAATCAGATATGATCAAGACATCTAGCTGAATAATAATTTGGCCAAAGTATTATTTTTCCTATTCTATAGAATCAAAGAGTTCCTGAACATCATTATCTGTTTTCAGTCTGATAGTGAAAGCTCTGATGCGTCTTTATCTTTAAAACTAAGATTATCATATGGCTGTCAATTAATTTGATATGAATGTTTCCAATTCTGTTTTTCTTTAGACCCTATTTTTTTATAATTTATCTTTACAGTATAGCCACATTAATTTTCAGCAATTGCATTAATTGCCCTTATGGCTAAATTAAGGTCTGATTTTACCTTAACACGAGACTTGAATCTGAAGAGTAATAGGGATTGATCTAGGACTTCTATAAACCTCTCGCAGGATTGTATAAATATTTCTAATACTATATTACTGAAAAGAATACGTTTATCATCTATGCTGATAAAGTCTAGTATTTAAAAGAGTTCTCTTATAACTTTCTAATGATTAGTTGAATATGATTTATACAAGTTCTCTGCTACTGATTTCTCAGAATTATATCTAACTTTATAATGGGTATCTTCCTATTGTGCAATATCTTTAACCTCTAACCCTTTCATTGCACTTTTCTCATTATAGCTTTGCTTTCGAAAGTAATATAGCTACAAAAAATATTTCTGAGGTTTAGGCGGACTAAAATAGTTTACAAACTTTTTATTGCAAAAAGTATCCCAAGTATTATCGTCTATATCTTTACCATAAAAATTTTGCATATAGAAATGTTTAAGCACTATAGTATTTGAGATAGAGCGTTCTTGATCAAGCTTAAGATTTTTAGCTTCTTCAAGATCAAGATTCTGAGAAGTAGCAATCATATCAAAATCTGTTTCCTTGATAACTAATACTTCAACCCTAATCTCATTGCAGATTTTTTTATGATTTTCTATAACACATTAGCTCTTATCCATTTTTATAAGCTGAAAAGAAACGCTGGTACTGGCTATAAAACTACAAAGCTTCTCAATAAAGTATTTCACAAAAAGACATTTCTGATGCTCAACTTCAATAAATGTTATTATAGCAGGAGATTCGTCGATTTTATAAGAAATAGCATTACTATCCTATTAACAATGACCTTTTATTGCTATAGATAAATTATTAGGCTGAGCACTTGCAAGTTCTGCCCAAATATTTTCATGATCTGACAAGCGAAAAAGTTTGTTAGAATTTTTCTGATAGAATATAGAAATAATATAACAAGAATAATCACGAATTTGATAAAGCATTTGTGCAAGAGTTTTGACATGAACTAGAGTGACGATATTTGTAATAGCTATAACTATATCAAAGTAACTTATAACCTCAAATGATATTTCCACCACTACTGTATTTGTATAAGCTATACAGTCAAGCTTGCTCCAAGCGATATTAATATCAAAAAAGCCTTTTTGTCGCTGTTTTTCATCTATATCTCATAATATGCATAGGCTCTAATAGGTGAATTATCAGGCTTAGACAACTTAGATACTTTTTCTACTAACGCTCTAGCCATCATCACTCTGGTAGATACAAATGCCACACGTTTATCCTATTTTAAAAGATCATATCCTATTCGCATAGCTTCTGTTTTACTATTCAAATCATAAATAAATTCAACTGTCTTACCTATACAAGGCTGATACTTATTATCGAATATATAAATATTTTCACCATAATAAATCTGGAGAAAGGTTAGTGTTGAGATATTTATGAAGGCATCTATGGCTAAAACATGTATTATAGATTTTAAGACATCACGCATTGCATTTTTAGATTCCTGTGCATTTGTATCACTAGACATTTAGCATATAATAGCATTAGCTTTATCGAGAATAGCTACAAATAGATGGGCTGTGAATTCAACATGAAAGCGTCTTTCAACCTATATTATAATAATATCTCACTCATTTATAGAAAAGTCTCTTTGCATATTTTGGTAGTTGCAAATTCGAAAGCTAGATGCTTTTAACTTATTAAGTTTAGATTTTAATTTATTGCTAAGAGACTTTTAGTAAGAGATCCAGATATAGCATGGTAAAGAAGAAAAATCATGTACTTTATCTTTTAATGCCATAATATTCTTTCTTAATGCAGTAGTTTTTCATGTTCTCAAAGGAGAACGAATAAGCGTTATCATTTTCTCAATATTTAAGAAATCAGAATATGCTTCAGAAGCATCTTTTAATTTTTCTACATTAATAACTGTCTCTGATAATTCTACAATAAAGTGTGGATTTGATATAGCATCAGCTATTCTTTCGACTATTCTTCGCTTAGGTTTTGCAGAAATTTGATTACTTTTCCAAATACTAATCTTTTATAATTTGATTTATATTACTTTTGCCGATAACATTTAAGTATAAAACATCTATCACTTCAAAGAAAACTATATAACTGATCTTTTTCGTGTCTGATATCGCAAATAAGACATACTTCATATGATTTCGCTTAAAAGTTGATAAATTCCTTCTTAATGTTATCAATCTCAAACTATTTATATTTTGCTGTAACAAAACCAACTCCCTTGCTTAAAGCAGTTTCATCTTCTATAGGCTAAAACTCTTCTTTTTCTGATTTTTTAGAGAAAAAGGTTCAGGGCCAGATTTCAGAATAATCGAATTTAGATTGAACTAAATAATCTTCTAGTTTATACAACCCTCTCCTAATTGAAAAAATCGCAAGTCTTTTAATTCTATCTTCTTTTGCCAATCTAAGAAGTTGAAGGCTAAAACAAGATTTATAAAGTCTAATATCGATAAATTCTAAATATGGCTTTCCAACCCTATCAGCAACTTTTTTCACAAATTCTCTAAGATCTCTATAGTTAACAAACTATGCATATTTATACATAATATACCAACTGCATTTATTAGCATTAGATGAGCTGACTAAGGAAAAAGCATCTAAAATTATGAAATGATTTAAATTAGAGTTTATAATATTAGTACAGGCAATTAAAATTCTGTACAATAAATCTTTATGAGAAATTTTATATCTATCTAAGGAAGGGAGTTCAGGGTTCATTAGATTTGACTTTTGCCTTGCATTAATATCTAAAACTAGGCAAAAAGGCAAATTTCTATCAATACACTCATGGGTATCAGGTAACCCATAAATTTCAGATAGATGATTAACTACTGTAAAACCCTTTCCTGACACTCAGATTATATATTTATCAAAAATCTCTTTAGGATGATAAGCACTTAGAAGAAAGATATCATTTTTATTATTAGACAAATATTTGAAATATATATGATCATTATAGCTAGGCTTATAGTCAAGGTCTGCTAAATTAAAGAAGAGTCTGGTTGTATCATTAATTATTTTAGGGTGATGCCTAGCATTTTTTTACATACGAAGTATAATAAAAATAAACTTTTAAGTATAGATAAATAGAAAGTTTCCAGTATATGTATACTAACAAAATCTCAAGTTTAAAATAAAAAATGTATTATATATGACTTAAAAATGAAATAAAAAAATATATAAAGCTGGTCTCCAATTTGATTACTAGCAAGAGTATACTTAAATTATACTCATATGGATTACCAATCTGAAAAAAAAAGTTATACTTGAGTGGGTTACCAATCTGGCACTTTATATCCTATTTTGAAGTAGAAAATATGCAGAAAGAAGGTCTAGAAGCAAAATAAGCAAAAAAATAGTAGGCTACTCAAGCAGAATTATATAAGGAAAAGAAAAAAAAGTTATATTTGAGTGGCTTATCGCTAATAGGCAGAAAAGAGATCAGGAAGACAGAAAGGTTCAGGAGAATACACAAAAAAAAGGAGCAATATAGCCTGAACTAATTTGGCATTTTGTGTCTGACTGGCAATCAAAAAGTGAGTGAATGGATCGTAACACATTTTCAGCAAATAGATAGATTACAAATTCAGTACTTCGTGTCTTATCTAGCAATCAAGAAATAGCAATTGAGAAGAAAAATATATAGATTGCAAATTCGACAATCAAATGAGGGTAGAATTGCAAGCAAGTTCAGCACTAATTCCTGGCAATTATATAAACTAATCTTAGTACTTCCGATTCTCCAACCATCAGATCTTTCAGTCAGAATTTCAAAAGTAGCGAAAAAGTAACAAAGAAGTGATAGGAAGGTTCTGAAAGCGCATCATACACATGATTTTTTTTGGCGCAGTAAATTACAATAATTCAACTAGTATTATATTCCATAATTTTAGGCTGAAATTAACTAAATAAAGTTATGTGATTTGACTATACTATCTAACTGTAATATGATTTTAGCAATCAAGGTTGACCAAGCATCTTGGTCACAAAAAGGTTACAGAACAATGAAAACAAGTGAATAGCTAAAAGGAAATAAAAAGAGAACAGAGTAATAAAATTAAGCAAATATCTATAAAGTAATAAAAAGGCTATAGAGTAATAAAATCAAATGAATAGTAATAAAGCAATAAAAAGGTCACAGAACACTAAAAATAGTAACTAGGTAACAATATACTCATAACTAGATAACATTATAGCTGAACTGGATAACACTCTTATAAGAGTGTTATTCAGTAGATCTAATAATAATTTTAAGTTATTGGTTAGAATAATATTAAATAGATATAAGAAATATATATTTTTAGAAGTATAAAAAATGAAAATAATTAAAAATAATTATCATAAAAAAAACAAATTTATTTAAATTTTTATATTTTAAAATTTAAAGTAATATAAATATTAAATAAATAATAATTTAGTAAATTATAATTATTTTATAAAATAAGTTTTTTTTTCAAAAAAATTTTAATTATTAATTAAGTTCTAAAAAAATTAAATACAGAAGTTTGTTATTATAAAAATTTTGTATAAAAACTTTTATATTTATTATAAACTTTAGTTTAAAAAATACTTTTTAAAATATAATATTTAACCTTTTATAATTTATATTTATTTTAAACTTTTAAAATTTCTGATAAATATAATATTATTATTTAAAAGAAATTTAGCAAATAAGCACTTTTTTTTTTCAGATAAATAATTATACAATTTTAAATAGAAAATTTGATTAAATACTAATTTATATGTTAAAGGATCTTCATTTTCTATTAAGACTTTTTTGCTAGCTTGCTCCCTGGGTGAAATCATCTATGTGACATATAATAGGTGATGAATAGAATTTTTAGCGATAAAAATTTTTAAGTTCTTCGATTAATTATTAAAAATAAGAAACAGAGGAGTGTAACGCGTTGTGATAAATAAACCATAATCCTAAACCCAACCCTAATTCTATGCTAATTCTATGGGTAGGTGAACTGATCACCCCCGGGTAAAAATTAGTCTTAATCTTCTATATTATTAAAAATATATGAAATAACAAATAGTTATTGAAATAAATATCTAAAGGCAAAATAGGTATTTTTTTTTTTTAAAAAAAATTTACTAAATTACACTGAATAGATAGAACTAATTAAACGACAATAAAAATAATCAGGTAATTATTGTGTAATTAATCATAGCAAAGCTTTTAAGTAGAATGAAAGGCACTAATTTCCTTTTAATCGGTGAAATGGATTCGCTCTATTGTTTCGGGCGAAACTAATCATAGAGCGATTCCAAGGTGAAAGTAGGCATTTAACTGGTTCGTTCTTAATTTAATCCAGGAAGTTTGACGGATAACACGTCTAAATAATGAATTTTCAAATCGCACCATAAAGATTAGTTAGGAGGAGTAACATCAAATCTATCACAAGTTAAAAGAAATATTCTAGCAACTTACCCACTACTTAAAAATTCGACCGATTCAAAAAACCGATTTCCTATGCGCGTAAGAATAATTTTTATGATTATCATGAATAAAACGTCATTTTCAATTGATCTAGCATTGAACCGATGTTGAATCAATTAAAAAAAAGAACATTCTTTAGGCGTTTGTATAATAATGGTATAGTTACTGTAAACCTAGATTTAAATTTAATTTGGGTATCCTAACACGAGAATTTAAGAGTGACACATTTCCTCAAATAAGTAAATTTATTTGCAACTAATAAATAATGTTTATTAATTATCATATGATATTGAGTTAATGCATACGTAAAATAGGGAGTTGGTAACTTCTTTTGATAAAAAAAAATTAAGGATTTTTGATAATATGGAAATTACACAGCACAGATGGGAATGATTAAACATTTCGGAATAATATCATTTAGAGACAATGATGGGAAATATTATTTTAATAATAGGGAATAAATAATAGGGAAAAAGTTTTATATGAGATTACCTACAAAAAGAGCAAAAAGTTTACGATATGCAAGGTCTCGAGTGATATTGTCTTAATTGGGTTAACACATACTTGGAGAACAAAATCAAAGTAATCGATTCTGATTCAAAAATATTTTTTTTTTTATTTGAAAAATAAAATAATAAAAGGCTTACCATAAATCATCAAAATACATACATTAATTAAAATTATGCATAAATAATTAATAATTAATAATTATAATTTTGTTTGAAAGGGAAGTAAATAATGCCAAACAAAGATTGCATTGCATTCCCTTTATTTATAAATAAATAAATAAATTCTAAAAATAGGTTAATACTATAATCATGCTAAGCTAAGTAAAGTTTAACTTGAAATTTGTCGTTACTTTCAAAATTTGTATTTAAAAAGTTAACATTGCATTCCCCACTTCTTTCATTCCCCGGGTTAGATTTATTTCTTTCTTTTAATAGATAGATGAAAGATCGGGTACGGCAGTTAATTCCCAATCGAGTAATTAAATAAGATTGATACTGCCGAAAAAAGAATATATTAATTCTTTCTATGCACGTTTGTTTTTTTTTTTTTTAAAAAAAAAAAAAAAAGGATTGATGGGATTAAACGCGATTTGCAAGGTATAATTTGCCTTTCGGACAATTTTGTTTTTGGTAGACAAGATTGACATTTTCCAATTTTTCTTAATTGCAGGAGATAAAAATGGAAAGAATGTCAGAGGAATCACCAAGCAATGTATAAATTAACAAATGAAATCTACATTAAGAAACGTATACATCAAAACTTACAACTTTTGGTACATCAATATATTGTTATCTCAAAATGGTTCGATTAAAAATCAAAACTCGGGATATGTTAATCGCGCAAGTCAATGCAAGTTAAACCACCATTCTGCAACATCATGCGCAAGATTAGTTAAGCATCGTACCTATTTGAATGTGGAAATGATGTGTGTGTAATACGGATAATTTTGCACCAGACCATCTGCTCCAGATAAGTAGATGAGGATGGTTATGGGAACTTAAAATGAAGGGGAAATAAGAAAGCCATCTGGCCATAAGTGTTAATTTATTCACACAAATGAATTGATCCTGATCATTCATGAATGTATTATAACAAAAAGTAAGGCAACTCTTCAAAGGAAGCAAATCATGCCATATTGATTAAATCTGATCTTTATATTTACCCAAATACAATAATTCATTGCATTGTTTCGCAACGGCAACAATATTTATAAGCCAGTCATATCTTGTTGCAGAGTATACGGCCATTCATCATGAAATTTTCTTGACAGAAAGAGAGTGTATTTCATTTGTTTTCCTATTTCGAAATCATTAAAAATGATGCATACCATGAGAAAAAAAAAAATCTTTGCTTTTACGTTGATTCTGGGTTCAAACTAAAAGTTTAATCTTTAAGTATCATATGATAAAGTCGATTAATCTGTAAATGACCAAGGTAAAAATCAGATGCAAGGAAACTAACAAATACGAGAGAACGAGTTTTGATTAATAATTTTTTTTTTTTTTTTTTTTTTTGATTCTCATGATTGGTATAATGGATGTAGCCTACTATTGGATTCTAGGCTTAAGAAGTAGTTTGCATGTATTGCATTGCATGGACATTTAAGAAGATATAGATGTAATGTATATGCATATTCCTTTACATTGTCTACTCAAGCTTATCTTTGCTTGTATATATTAATTCCTGTTGGAAAGAAAGCTCTCAACAAATGAAAAAATATTGCAGTCATTCGATGCCCGTCCGACCATGTCCATATGTAGTTTTATTTCTAATCCTTCAACTAAATATGCCAAAAATATATTTTTTTTTTCTGAAAATTCTGAAAAGGAACAATCATAGTAGTCTCCGAGTTCTTGACAATTGAATTGAAAACAATACCGTATGGCAAGTGTGGCAGTTTAATAATGTGGCGCAGTAAAATTTAAATGCCTTGCATCACCCTTAGTTTCTCATATAGATGCGATTTTGGTCAAAGCTTACTTTGAGCCTTTTCTCGTTAAGAATCTCACATGATTTTGCGGGGTAGAATAATGATCCTTTGTATTTCTCATTGTTTTTTAAAAAGATTTGGTTCAATTAATAAATCTAAAAAATTCTTATAAATTTTTTTTACGTAAGCGAAACTAAATATAAAGTTGGAATGTGAATAAACGCCAACATACGTTTTTACATATCATAATTGACACTGCGGCGCAGCGCATGAATTTAAGGATAATCCGTGTAAGGTTTCACCGCACTTTGCCTAATTTCGTAAATTCGGCTGAAGTGCAGATCATTGAGAGTTGGAGTCATCATCCATCGACCATGATGGATTATTGAAAGTCCCACCTTCATGAAGCAATATCTTTTACCTAACAAAGATATCAATTAATTATGGAAAGAAGGAAAAATGGCATCATTTGATTTCCCGTAAAAAAATATATCTATATATATATATTTTTTTTTTTTATTGGTATCAATAGTGTAAGTACAACATATTTTAATCGACAATTAGCATCTATTATCATCGGAATGTCATTAGCAATTAATTAACCTAAACGCTAAAAACGGGAAAACGCGACCTGTTTTTATCTGTAAATGTGGATAACATATGTATGAGGTAATAGCCTATAAATAATTCGCATATATACATATTGTTGACACGTTTTTATCAAAGGTTTTAAGTTTTGTACTTAAAGTACCTTTGTATAGTAGGTTCATTTGGTAACTTAAATTTAAAAATTCGATGATCAATATGTTCGTAATGTATTGTCAAATATATATATATATATATAACGAATCTTGACCTCTTGTGGATAAAATGTCTCATGATGTTGAAAACGAGTTCTTTTTAAGTAAATTGACCTGAACTTTATTTTTCGAATTCATAATTTTATGGTCATGGCGCAGTGAAACTATCTGATAAAATAAACAAGTTTTGACGATCTAAGGATGAAATGCAAGCCACTTTTTTAATTAGCTTGTGAATATACATATATGTTAAACATGTTATTATTTTATGTTGATTCGACAAAAACCAGTAAAATGGCTTGAAGGATATTGCTTACCAAATCATTTTTGTACCCTTGAACTAAAATAGAATTCTTATAATAGATCGAACTCAAAGGTGTGACTTACGGCCAAATTAACGCATTTATTGTGTGTTTTACATTTGAACAATTAAGCCTACAAGTATTTTAGTAAAACTAGCCTAGAAATTAACTATTCATCTTCGCTTTTAACTTTATGATGACTTTTCGCGTTTTTCCTCCAATTCCTACGAATTGCTGCGGGATAATTGGCAACAGTTATGTTTACGGGGAGTGAAATTTGAAACATAATTTTACTCGTGGAAGCGATATCGTTTGACAGTCTCCAATTAATTTTTACTTTAACGAGAAAATGACGGGATATGTCAGGACATTCCTATGAGCGACTGTGTATTCGATTGAAATTAAAATAAACCCCTTTTAAGGAATATCCACGATAAGGGGTTAGTTTGTCGTTGTGTTTACCATGCATGAAAACCCGATAGGTCGATGTCGCGATCAATTTGAAGTCTGTCAAAAGATGTCTTATTGAATTGTATTAACATAAATATGTATTAGACTGTGTAAATCTTTATTTTGTCCCTTTGTCGTTTAATGGAATGCACTTTTTTTAGAGGTCGTTCACTTTTATACTTATTAGCCATTTTGTAGCACGAACATATCCACGAAATATTAATTGCAGCATTACATAAGCAACTATACAAACGGTTCAGGAATTTCAATAAACCTGGTTTGATCTCGTTCGGTTATAAATCGAATTCTCGGGTTAACACGATTTAGTCTACAAATTATAATTTCGATCACATAATTCGATAGCCTTTTTTATTTTATCGATTCCCCAAAAAGCGTTAACGGCAAAGTGGGTATATTTTTGGATCATAAAAACTGCATAAAATAACGTTTCACGACCCATAATTCGTTTGTACCACGGGACACAATGCGCAATTATTGTGTGAGAAAAAGTTCCCGGTTCTGGCATCTGGTATTTTTCACTGGTAACACTGGTATTTTGATATGAATTGATTTTACCGAATATTGTTTCAAGTACAATGGGAACTGGGTGTAAAGAAATTGGCTTTCTGATATTTAATGCACGAGTCCAGAAAAGGGTATGTTAATTTTTTGATTTACATTTTTGTTTGTTTTCAAAAAAAAAATTTCAAGGGTCCATTTATTTGCCACATTTGCCACTTTTTTAAATTATATTTATTCCTAAAAAAGGAATGCCCCGATTCTTATCAGTTCTTGTTGTTTCCCATTTATCTTTTAATTTAGCACTACAACTTTCAACAATAGGTCCTGTTTTGAATAGCAATCGTTATATTATTGTTACTCATTTGATTACCAATATATTATATTTTGATGATAATTCATTAATCAAGCCATTTACTATATATGTTAGTTGTGATCTAAACAAAAAAAAAAAAGGTGACATTTCGATTCTTACCATATGTGGAGAAATACTTGTTATTTTTTTTTTATATTGCGTAAATTAATTTTTTAAGTTCATTATAATAATAAAATAAATAAATAGAAATAAATAAATATATATTAAAAAAAAAAAAAAAAAAAAGAGTAATATAATTTATGTTTCGCCGTTTTTTTTTTTTTTATTACTTTGTTTATTATTGTATTTTAAAACTGTCAAGTGTTGTTTGGGATCGACAACATGTTTTTTTTTTTCAAGAGAAAAAAAAAAATTTTTTTAATTTAAAAGTCAAAGGGGGAAAGTATAATAACACTTACTATAATTTGCTAAGATTTTATTTCAAGTTGGTAACAAATAAAATTTTTTTTTTTTTTTTTTTTTTTTTTTTTTTGGGAATCCATGATTATTATAAAAGGGCCACTCAAAGCTCGAAGCTTGCTTCTTGCTTCTGAGTATTGGTGAGCACGGCCAGTCTCCATTTCGATCTTATTGAAATAAATTTAATGTGAACCCGTTCTTAAATAACGACCTTGTTATTAATTCACCATTTGTTTGACGAAAATTTTTTAACTGTAATGAACCAACATTTAATAAGAATTAAAAAAGAAATTCAAAACTTTTTTTTTTAACTGGTCCAACCGAAATCCCTATCACAACCCCTTACGATCCAAAATTAATTAATAAATTACTCAAGTCGAGTTCAATTTATTAGTAATAGTACTTTAAAAAAAAAAAGTCAATTGTGTGCCATTTTCGTCTATTACAAATATTTAACAAATAATTATCACGGGTATCCAGAATAAAATATATAAAGCCCTTCCTTTTTGCCACAGCAATTTTTTTTTTTCCTCATCTCGAAGAGAAATTATCTTTTTACGATTCTTTACGACCTTCATAATTTATCCTTTTCTACAATTTTTTTTTCTTTTTTTAAAAAGAAACGTCTCTGATTTGTCATGTCTTCAATTGATCATCAAAACTGTGCTAATAACGCCACAATCGATATTGATCAAAGGTCCATTTCCCAGACCACCGATGATTGTGGCTCAAAGCGAAAGAGAAGAAATACGATTCATATCCTCATTCATGCGACTATGCAATTACTTTCTTCTCCACCCACTTCTCCTACTTCTATTAATTCTTCAAAAGATCTCTGCTCTTCACCATTTTCGATAGAATCTAATGAATCATCGTATTTTTCATTTCCCGAATTTGAAACTTTTAATGATGAAAATAGTCAAGAACATTTGGGATCTCGAGGAGAAGATGACAACATGGTAGTTCAAATGGAACAATTTGATGAGATGTATGTTAACGGAATTCGATTGCAAAAGTGATGATCGTGTGATATTTGATGACGTGTTATTTAAATTATAAAAAAAAAAATTTCTGTGGAATTTATATATATTTTTTTTCACTACGCATAATTTTTATTTACGAAACTCACCAAAAGAAAAAATGATGTTTAAATTATTTACACCTCGGAAAGGGGAAGAAAAATATTTTTTTCTTCTAAATTTATTATTTATTTTACTATTTCAACAAACTATTTAATCTCGTGGCTGGCAAAAACGTATGATTAACAAAAATCCCCTCACATATATTTATGACAAACAAAAATAAAGCGGAAGAAAAAAAAAAAATTTTTTCGGAGGCAAATTATGATTTTCAACTATATGAATCAAAAAAAAAAAAAAATCGATAATTTATATTCGAAAAAGTTCCAAGGCTCGTAAGCCTTTTTTTTTTTTTTTTTTTTTTTTTTTTTAAAAAAAAAAAAAATTGATCGGATAATAATAAAAAAGGGGAACGAAACGTTATGTATTATTCTTTTTTTTCGATTTTCGGACAATCAACATAAAGATCATACTTGGGATCTTTTTTTATCGAACGATGAACGGACGACTTGTTCAAATAATTTTCGGACGGACAACATTTCAATACTGGAAGAAAAAATTTTTTAGTTAAATAAAAAAAAAACTCGAAAATAAAAGCGTATTCAAATAAAGACACTAGATGTCTTTGTCGGCGAGAATCTGGCAGCAATGATATTAAGAATATAGACGATAAAACAATAATAGGACTAGATTTATGTCTCCGAAATAAATTTGGTCCTTGATGACTTATTATCATTCTGTCACTCTTTTTTTTAAAAAATGATTTAATATCGTTAAATACCCTTGCTTTTTTTTTTTTTGAAAAAATGCCTGGTATTCAAATATATAAAAACGAACATTTTTCTTTACTTTCTCTTATTTATATTTTATTTTTTATTTTATTTTATATATCTATTGGACATTCTGTATATTTTTTATTTCTCATTTTTAAACCCTAGCTCTCTGATCGACTTACCAAACTTTTAATTAAAATTCCGTACAAATATTCATTTTCTTTTATTCTTTTTTTCATTTGATATTTTTTTGCTTTTAATTTTGTCCTTTTTTTTTCGTTGTGTTGTATAGTATATAACTTTTTTTATAAGCACCGTGAACAAATTTTTATTTTCTTTATTTTTATTTTTTGTAAATATAAATTTTTCGTAACAAAAAAAAATTAATTCTCAAACAAACCATTAAGCTAAACAATAAAAACAATCCGAACATAAGGGTTACGAAAAATATAATCACTTGACTTTTTTTTTTTTTTTTGGTCTTTTTTAATGATAAACCTAAAATATGTACGAATAATGGCTTTAACTTTTACATTTTAATTCATTCAAGGTTAGTGTGAGAAATTTTCGTCTCCTTGAATAGAATTTCGTAATTGTACGCGCACGGACTTCCATCATAAATATCCCGATAAAATTTTTGCCAAAGAAATGTGTGAGACCTTTCAAAATTTTTTTGAGTGTGGCGCGCCCTAAGACAATAGTTTTTTTTTTAGGTAAAAAAAAAATAACCTTTTCTAATTATATTATATCAAGTAATTGAAAAAGGAAACAATAAAAATATATTCATACAAATTACGAACCAAATCAAGAAAAGACCCTTTATCCAAAAGAGGATCTCTAAGAACGCCAATAATCAATAAAGACGCACAGATCATAAATAACCATGTGTTTTTAAAGATAAAAAATATTCTAGAACATGTATTGTTGTGTTTGTTTATTCTATTTTAATAAAAAAATGGGTTTGATGTGATGGTTTTGATTTCACTGCGTCACGGAAAATTATGTGTCGGAGGAGAAATCTAGTTATGTTAAATTTCATCATAAAAATGTGTCATCTGAAGGTTAAAGTTTATATGGCTACATTGTTGTTTATTAATTATATTTATTATATTGCAAGTAAATTATTAACAATGGCAACTTATTATCTCTTAAAGAAATGTGATATTTAATACATAATTAGCTAATTATAAATGAAGCATAAGAGATTTATAAACCTACTTACCTGGATAATAAGTATACAATAATTATTTTAAAAAATGCAATTGTTATAGTAAATTTTAAAAAGTTTAATTTAAAATGTTTAGATAGTTTTATGCAATATAAATAAATTTATTAAATATCTAATAAATCTAGGTTGTTTGTAATTAAAATTAATAGTGTCTAGAAATAATAGATTTTATATATAATATTTATTTTTAAAATCACTTATATGATTTAAACCTTATAATGAAATTTTAACAATTATAAATTTTAATAATCTTAATAATTTGCAATTTTATTTTAAAATTTTAATATATATGAAATTTAATAACAATATTCTAATAATACTTAATCATTAATTATTAATTTTTAATTATTAAATAGTTAGAATTCTATATAATTTTTAAATCTAAAATTTTATAATAAAATTATATATTAGGAATTTATTTAATTTATTTATTATATAAATTTATATTCTGTAATTTTTTATAAGATTATACTATTATTTATACATTTATATATAAAATTAAAATTAAAATCAAAAGTCAAAATAATTGACTTGAAAAATCTAAAATTGAAATAAAATTCAAAATAGTTAAAATAAATTATTTAAATTAAAAAAAAAAATTTCTTAATAAGCTAATTTAATATATATAAAATCATAAATTTTAATTATTAATTATTAAATTAAAATAAATCTATTTAATATATTTATAATAGAATATTTAATCAATATTTATTATAGAAATATAAAATTACTACATTTTATTAATTTTTTAATTACTAGATGCTAAGGTAATTAAATATAATATTTAAATAATTCTAAATCATTATTTTAAGCATTTTACAAAAAAATTTGCCTGCAATTTATTTAATAATTAAAATTATTTATAATAATTTTAAATATTTTTAAATAATTTATTTAAAAATGAATATTTTTATAATAAATTTTATAATATTTTCTAAGTAAAGATTCAATAAAAAATGTAATCAATTGGTGATATTTTAATGATAAATATATAATAATTATTATGAAAAAAACTTAAATTTTTAAATTTATATATCTTACTATTTATTAATCTCAAAAATATGAAAATATAATTATTTAATAGATCTTAATAAAATAAATCTAATAAACTAAATTTTATTTTTTTTGAAATTATTAAATAATAAGTTATTTTAAAAAATTGAAAAATTAAAAAATTAATATACAGAGGGTGATCACGGATACCCGAACGATTAATTAAACTATTTGAATATACTTATTATATTAACTTTTT
>CAJVPP010000980.1:0-23892 GCA_910592005.1 Funneliformis mosseae | reverse complement strand
ATAATAATAATAATATATCAACAAAATGCGAAGGCGCCTTTCCCGATCCTACCGAGGATGTATTTTGGCAAAAAGTTTCGACCGTTATAAACGAAAGTGATTCCAATAACGTAAGTCTTTAAAAAAAATAAATAAATAAATTAAAAATAAACTTATAAAAATAAATTTTCGAAATGATTGTTGTGTTGATGATGTGAATTAGATTGATGCAGTATGGAACCCATATAAGAAAGAATTGAATCAACGACAAAAGGATGATAATATCGTAATAGCACCACCGCCTTCTCATCCCGTTGCCAGCAATTATGCTAGGCATTCACGTAAGAGTAGTAGGGTATCTTGGGAATTACAGACCGATTCGGAACGTCACGTTGATTTACTAGGTGTGTGTATTTTTTTTCTAAAAAAAAATCTATTTAAATAGATTGGATTAATCCTCAACTGGTTATTAATTGAGTTTCTTTTTAAAGAAACGAAATTAAATGAACTCAAGTCAAATCATAAAAGAACTCATACAAGGTCCAGTACGGTGGACTTTGATGGTTTGTACTTTTTAAATTTGATTTTCTTTTTTTTTTTTTTTCGTTGAATGATTTCATTTATTAAAGATCATTCTTCAAATCTCTATAGGCACACCGTTAACAACTTTGGGATATTATTCAGAAGAAGAGATAGGAGTAGGAACAGTGTTTGAGGATGAGGAAGAAACAGATTTACATCCTAATAATCATAACCCACAAGAGTCGGATGAAGGATTATGGTTATTATGGAAAAATCAATCAACAAATGATCTTCAGAATGAAGTCAATGATGACACATCAACGCGATCAGGTCAACTATGGTATCTACCTTTACCCATCTTATCAAGATCCATTAATACTAGCAACAATGTCATTCATGATAATGATCTATTGAGAAGGCCAAGGATGAGAAATGAAAATTATGTTACTAATTATCGGGAGGATTCAAGTGAATTTCTATTTTATGATGATGACGATGACGATGAAATTAATTTAAATGAAGAAATGTTACTGAATAGAGCCAAAAGAAAGAGAGAGATAGAATACTTGAAATTTAATTTAAGGAGTTATGAATGTTGTGGTTGTAATACAACTAATGGGTTATGCGCTGATTTATGGAATAGTTGGTGTTGTAATTTGGTTTGTATACCTACAATTTTATTTATTAGGGGAAATTGTTGTTGTGGTATTTGTGGTTTAGAAGATGATTGATTAAATGAGTTATTGTTATTTTTTTTTATTTATTTTTTTTTTTTTTAAAAAAAAAATGTTTTAATTTAAATAAAATCTTTTTGTTCTTTACGCTAAATTGATTTTCTTCAATCCGATTAGAATATACAAATGATAAAATATGAACAGACGCGTGTGATAAATTTTTGAATAAACAATTTATTCACACATTGCTAATCTTTCATTATATCACGCTTTTCAGTAACGCGCCACATTTTATCTTTCCACAAACATGCCACGTAAATTTTCTATTATTTCTGGCAAACATCATCAGAAAGAATATAAAGGGGGGGAAGCGGTCCGACTAACTGCCCGATAAGGAAGATTTTTTTATATTGAAGAAATACTTGAGCGCAATCAAATAGATAGCCAAGATAAACTAACAGGATTAAGTTTAGGCCGGGAAGCATGATATCTCCTTTGTAATATACAATTGTAATAACGGATATTTTTAATTTCCGGTGGGACAATCATACCGTAGAAGAAAATTGCAGTAATTTCAATCAGGAAATCATTTTCCAAATTTCCAAATATATAATCTAATTAATTTTAAAAAAAAAGGATATTATAATTAAAATGAAATTTTTTCTTTTTTTTTTCTATTTTTGATTTAATTTTATTTTTATTTGATCTTAAATAAATAATATTAAGAATTCATATTGTTTAACAACAAAGGAATTCCATTAAGGAAACTAAGAACTAAAATTAAAATATGGGAGATTTGCTATTACAAATCATATGATTTACTATTTTCGTAACTCCATACGGTTGATTGAGATTTTTTTGCATTTTAGTTAAAGATGTTATTAGATTAAAATGTATTAAGCTCTTAATTTAAGTGAAAAATTTCTCGGAACCTGATTTTCCTAGAAACCCTCCCATATACAGTATTTTTTTTTTTTTTTAAAAAAAAAAATCATCAGACGTGTTTAACACAAATAAAAAGAATCGTTGTTTACTAAAAATTAATTGTTGTTCTATTTATTAAATGCTGTAAAAAAAAAACATTGGATTATCACCGAAATTGGCACAAACTTTCCAAAAATAATTATGGGCACATCAAAATTTATTCTATATTTAAATTTTTAGTAAATAGAAATTAAATATAATTAATAATATTTAATATAAAATTTTCCTCGTACGACAGGAGTGTAGTGATATAAGGATTCCTAGGAACCACATGATTCTGTAATCCCGACAAGCTACACACCCGACAAGGAAATAAAAACTGACATCCGAAATCCTTAAACATTTCTTAATTCTCGATAGCTCAGGCACGTGAATTTATTACACTAACATGATTTGTCTCGGTTGAAATTTTTTCTTAAAATATTAAAATTCTTTCCGAAGTATATATAGTCTTAGAAATAGAACAAGGTTAGCTTATATTAAGCCTGTTCAATTTTTGTTGATACAAATTTTGGTGAATCAAAAAATTAATCGTTAATATAATAGTTTAATTTACCACCAAGTTTTGACCGGCATTATAGTAGGTCACGTGGGAGTTCGGTTCATACCAGACAGTATAGAAGAAAGAGTTATAAACGGTATATCTTTTTCTTTAGTGCTTTAAAGCTAAAGTTATTTTTCCACCATGCAAAGATAAATAAATGCGTCCAAGATTGTTTTAAAACAACGTTTACTTAAAAAAAAAATTAATTTATATTTGCGGTTTTTTTTTTAAAAAAAATTAGATTAACTTCATAATGAGATTTAATTTAATAATCATTACTATTTTTTCACATGCAAACGAAAGAAAGTAGTTCGTAGGATGGATCCCAACACATAAATAATCATAATGGATACGCAATAATCTATTCATCAGTTGGATAGAAACGGGAAAACTGCCAGGAAACCAAAAGCATATTTGATTTTTCAGACAGTCCCCCATATGATAATCAAAATAGTGGAGCCGCATCAGATTACTACAGGGAATTCCTGGATGAATTGGTATTGTTAAGTCGAAGACCATGTCTAAAGTCGTTCAAGATATCGCCAATTAGCGATAATTCAGTAGAAGAAAAGGTTCCCTCACAGAATAATAAGATGGAAAGGTTTAACAAAAGCATCCAAATGCAATAATACTTGGTATGTATTTCAAGTGAAGATGATGAATTTCTTTTTAACAATACCATAAAAAAAAAAAACTACGTTGTTAATGATTCAGACGGAGGTGAAAAGAAGAAAACAACAGTTTTTCTAATCTTCTTGAATGGTAAAATGCTAAAATCTCTATTGAAGAATAATCAACAAGTAGTATTAATAAAGAAAGAATACATTACTGTTAATTAATGATGGTGGAAATTGTTAAAACTAATCGTTCAAAAATGTCTCTCAATAAATCGAGTGGACAGATGATGACGATACCTACAAATTATAATAACTATTAATTTTTTTCACGTTCTTTTTCTTTAATGATTAATCCTTGTTATCCTTGGATCTCAATGAATTGTTAAACTCGTTCATGGAATAACAGCAATTGCATCTTTCCTAAACAAGGAATTCCTTCGATTTACGTAAATATTGAAAAGCTTTTCTTTTAAAAAGCAACGTATGAAATCGGGGATTTAGCTCAGTGGTAGAGCAATCGACTGCAGATCGATAGGTCACTGGTTCAAATCCGGTAGTCCCCTCTACAGAATTTTCTTTACTGAAAGTTTTTTTTTTTTTTTTCCCGGTTTTATCTTTTTTGTTTGTATGAATGAGAGTTTCTGGTTATTGTCGATCATTTGTTAATGGAATCAGAAATGATGATTGGCATGGCTAATATAAATACGATACAATCGAGATTTTATCAAAAAAAAAAAAAAATTCAATTTCATCTATTTTGTTTTTTTTTTTTTTTTATCAATAATGGTAGTTCGGATTAGATTAGCACGACATGGAGTGAGAAATCGACCATTTTATCATATCGTAGTAGCTAATGCAAGAGCACCAAGAGATGGTAAACATATAGAAAAAGTGGGATTATATGATCCAATTCCAAACAAACAAGGAATTAAAAATATCGAATTAAATGCGGATAAAATTAAATATTGGTTAAGTGTCGGTGCACAACCGAGTGATACTGTTGCGAGTCTTTTATCAAAGGTAATTATTATTATTATTATTATTATTATTATTATAATCATTCTTATTATTATTATTATTTATAATATTCTTATTTGCTTGTAAAAAATATTCAATCGTTTGGATGGAACTTCACTTATTTAATTCAAATTTACTCTTTAATGATATCAGTCTGGTTTTGATTTTACAACGCCCAAAGATAAATCAAAGAATAAACCTAATCCAGAGAGTGAACAATTAGAAAGCAAGTGACAGGCAGGTGTAAATTGTTTTGGTTATTATTATTATTATTATTATTGAATGACTTTGAAAACCTCAATTTCTTCTACCCAAAATCGATCTTCAGTATTTCTTATGGGTTTGTCATAACATCTCCACCTACAAAAACCTTCTCTTGGTCTAGCGGTACAAGAAAATTCCATATCACCTTTGCCGAAACTTGGACCAAAATTTTCACCATCGTAGATAGCATAATTTTTAAGATTTGGTTGTATTCTACTTAAAATATATTTTGATTCGATTAATTCACCTAAATTAAAAATAAAACTGTCATCCCTTGTAATATACTGATTCGCACTTTGCCATCCAACAGGATTATAACCTCCAATAATTTCTTCCCTTCCGTCAACCTCCACTTCATTGTTATTATTAGCTTTAATTTTAAGTAAAACGATCGACGGACCTTGATTATCGCACATTTTATGAAACCTTTCAAAAGAGAATAGATGTTTACTCCCTCTATATAGGAGGTTAAATCTTATCTTACCGAATTGAATTTTACCATTAACGTTTAAATTACCCTCATTCGAATCAATCCAATTCGCGATTAGAGCCGCATGTTTGTGATTAATTATTGTTGAATTAATATTGTAAGGGGGTTTTCTCTGACCTAAATTTAAGTTTATAGGGGGGTCAAGACCATTGTTATTTTCAAAATGATATCTACATAATAAAGTTGACATATTTAATGGTAAAATCGATTGAAATGGTTTGACTTGTGTTTCGTAATCTTTTGAAGCGATATCCGAAAACCTTATTAAAGGTAACAAAGGGGATAACGTTGCCTTTAACGAAGTAAAATCTATTGAAGAGACATCATCATCAAAAGGGTCAAATTCGATATCATCTTTATCCACGTATGCGTGTGAATTATGTAATCCCCATTGAATGATCTGGTTCCATATCGTAACCTCCTCCATTCTAATATCATCTCTAGATAAAATCGCCGTTAAAATCGATATATTCGTTGATACGAAAGACGAGGACGAGAAGAACGGTTGAGGATCTTGTGTTATCAAATCTACGCAAAATGTTTGAAGGGTTGTAAATGCGTCATGCTTAAATGCTATGTCTATTACTATATTTGGATTTTGCTTGATGTAATCGGAGGAATGTGTGATTAAATGTTCTTGTATGTGAGAAAATAATTCTTCAAGTGCTAATTCATCGGTTGCCTCCAACAATTGAATTAATTCGAAAGTTGTCAAATCGGTAAGATCTAAAGTTCCTGTATATAAATAACTGAAGGGGAAAGAAAAAAATTTTTTTAATAATTCATTCGATAATCAAAACACCCATGCTTAATTAAAGTTTTAAACCTTTAATAGGTAACCTACTTTAAAATGACTTTAAAAATATTTGGCAAAATATTTGGTTTTTTGAAAACGATTATGTTTCCATCATCCTTTTTGCACCAATCATTGGATAAGGCGGATTTAAAGTATGAACATCTTGCTCTTAATATGATTGAATGTGCTCTAAATATTTGTACTTTTGTTTGACCGATTTCCAACAATACGTCATAACCATCCGAATCTTTTAAAAGGTTTGATATATCACTGTTTAACTTTGACAAGAAGGAAATCATTTTATCTTTTTTATTATTATTATTTTTTTTTTTTTACTCTTTTAAGCTCAAACTTTTTCTTTATCCCACTTATGATGTTTAGTTTTTTTCGATTTGCAAATTTTGACCTTTGTTGGGAATTTTTTTGAGGGTTTAAATAAAATTCTTAGGTATGAGTTACTTATATGCAAATTAATAAGAAAATTAATTAATGAGGTTTCAAAATTTGTTATGAAAGTCCAATTATCGTAATTTAATCATAATTCGTGATCGCATATATAAATTGAAGAAAAAACCTTTTGGTTTTTGGCGGGAACATGTAAAAAGTTTATTCCTTGCAGGTTTTTTTTTTGATTTAGGGAAATGAATTATCATTAACCGACTAAAATAGGCGTCAAAAATATGTGAGGTGACACACATTCTTATTGAAAACCTGTTTTCGATATTTTCAATGGGATCCCGATAAGAAAGGAAAAGAGAAATAAATAAATAGATAAATTTAGGTCAGACGCCCTTCCATTTTTCTTATAAAATTTTTTTTATTGAGCCCCACCTTGTTTTGTCCCTTTTTCTTTCCTAAAATTAGTATAACCCGTTACATTATTGTATTCATTTATCATTCATTTGGTAGATCAAGGCTATAACGAGGAGGAGGGTTAGTCAAAAAAAAAAAAAATTTCAGGGATCATGATATTACGGTATTTGATGCTTGTATATGCAAGAAATATTATATTGTTTGAAATTTTTTTTTATGTAGGTTTTGAAACGGTATCTCTCTCCTTTTTTTGAACTAAAAAAAAAAAAAAAAAATTGGAATCATTGCCAATCAGCAGGCTTATCAAAAATTATTTTGGAAAAGACGCGACAAAAATTGTGAAGTAAGATTGCTTTTGCAATGTACCGACAATCCTCTCTAAATACACGTTCCGTCTCTTTTTCTTTTTTTATATGGTCCGATCGAGAGATTTTGTCCGTATATAGATTTTCAACCCGAACCAGCATATATACAAAAAAAAAACAAGAAAGCTATTCTACAAAAAAAATAAAATAAAATAAAATAAAATAAAGGAAATTAACTATTCTAAAAAATATACAAATCACTTTCAATAAGATTTTATCAGGGAAAAAGGAAACGATAAAAAACTAGTGTGTCCTTTTCAATAGTAATAAGTGTAATCGTAATAAGATTGATAATGATTGTAACTTGAGATATTCAAATAATTATATTCATCAAGATTATTGTTTTCACATGTATTATCGTATACCCAATCCGCTCCAACGACTGGCGCACTTTTCCCAGGATTCATTGGCATTTTCAATGTTTGAACTGCAAGATGCGTTGTAGATGAGGAAAAAATTTTTAGACTGGATTTTCGTTTTCGATTTTTTTTTTCTCGAGAGATATTTTTACAAGCTTGGTTACCTTTTTGAGCCGGTTCGGATGGCTGAGCCCATGAATGACCATATATCGTCGTATTTGGATCATGCGACTTTGCGGTTTCTTGCCGTGGAGCTATGAGAACAAAAAAAAAAAAAAAGAAAAAAGAAATTACATGTGCTGAACGTTCTCTTTTTTCTTTTTTTTTTAAAAAAAAAAAAAATGTATCGGACCTTGATATATGTTCAGCGGTGATGATGTGGATATAGACCCGGAAGATAATTGAACAGATCTTGCAATCGAAGAATCGATCTCGTCCACAAATTTAAAAGGATAAAGGCAGTTCGGATCTTCGATGTAAGTGGCTCCAATGACGGTTAATAATTTATTCGCATGTTTTTCCGCAGCATATTTCTTGTACTTTTTCACCAAATCAACATAATCATCACGATCATTGGCCAAATCGTACGAAGACTCGTACATCAAATCCTCATGATATCTTTTAATAACCACAACGACGGACACACCAACATCCGAAGTCAAAAACAAAATACCAGGTTCTCGCTCGGAAGGACAAGTGGGAGGGAAAGTTAAGGAGAGATTCAAGGAATCAGTAATCCAATGAAAATCGTAGAGATATTTAAACCCAGGTAAATAATATTTAAAGTGGGATAATATGGAGGAGGTCGTTAAACTTTCCAAAGAACGACGTCTCCACTTATCAATTTTATAAATAAAAGGTAAAAAACTTTGATAATGATATTTCGATATCTCAATCAAATGATTTAAATTCAGATCATGATCCCTCGGATCCCATTGATAATTAAAGATGATGGTACTACTTGAATAATTGAAAGTGACCGTTTCAAATTGCAAGTATTTCGCCGTTCGAAATAATTCAATGAAAGGGTTTAAATCTGCGATGCAGGATATATCCCCATGATACATCTTTTGATTTATCCGTTGAAAACTTTTACAAGTGAAATCCTCTTGTATATTGTTGTATAGTATACGACATAACGTTAGCACAAGGTGTTGTAAATCTCTCTTAAAGTTTACGTCCATTACACGTGACGTCGTACATTCTACGCATTTGCACATTTCCATCTTTCGAGAAAAAATTTAAAAATATTTGAGAAAGGATAAAAAAAAAAAAAAGTTATTTGTTACCCGTAAAAGTATGTGAAATGACGAGTGCCTTTTATACGATTTTATTTATTTATTTATTTATTTTTTTTAAAAAAAAAAGAAAGTCAAATCAAATTTTTTAAATTAGGAATTCATCTTCGAACTTTAACTCATTTTACTCTCTCATTTTATACTATAAATACCCTACATATATGTTATTTTGTTATTAATAATACAAGTTCCTTTTTGCCCACGTGCCAAACCTAAATTTTTTTTTCAAAAATCCTTTATCCTTTAATATAACACACTGTTCTGTGGGCGTTTTGATAAAAAAAACTTGTTTCAAACAATGAAAATGGTTCCAATGACCATTTTTTTAATGGTATTTTCCTTTGTAAGGGTAAACCTTAAAAAAAAAAAAAATGAAAGAAAGAAAGAAAAGAAAATAAATAAATAAATTAATTTGATAAACATACAGCAAGACAAAAAAAAAAAAAATTTTTTTTTTTTCTCTGGTTCTTCAATTTTCATTTTGTTGTGTTAAAGTCGTACCTGAAGGGTAGGGAAGCGTTTAATTATACCAATTAAGGAGATCACAAAAAATGCAGAGTTGCAGCTCGCACGTGAAACCACAAATAGATGGCAGGGAAAAAAAGTTCGAATTGGTGATTTTCATATTTAAAAAAGCATTCCGTTCATCACATATTCACCCTATTCAAAAAACGAATAGATGAAAAAGTTTGCAAATGATTCAAAAATCATAAAAAAAGTCCCCTTCAATTATGATCATGATTCAGAGGCGCTTCTAAAAACAATTTTCATTTCATTTAACAAATGAGACAACTGGCGTAATTCTATAGAAACTGCTCACACATGTGCGTATTTAATTTGAGGCTTTATTAAGTAATTCTTAGATATAATATCTGATTATATAAACCAGGGGTAAGTTTAAGACCAAAGATTTTTATCAGTATTCGTATAGATGTCTGATAATATGCATTTGACATTCATATATGGCAAGACTCGTTTCCGCAGTTTGACGTGCAACATGTAGAATGCTTGGCCCGTTTTAACATTTTCGTCCGGCCTTTGATGTCTCTTTCTATAGAACCTTTGACACGTTTATGTTTTTTTACTTTTCCCCATCGTTAAAAAAAAAAAAAAAAAAAAATCTTTGACACGTCAATGATTTTCTGATCCTTGTACATTTATTATAAATCAAATCACGCCATTTATTTTTCTTGTCAAACATCACACGATAATATCGTGGCGTTGATAAATATCAAAGTTTCTTACCCCAAAACCTTAAGGTTTTGTTATGAGACTTGTGAATGTCCATTTCTTTAATGAAGTCTTCAATTAATTGATCATATTCCTCAGAAGTCATCCCATACTCTTTAGAAAACTTTGGTTTATACATGCGAAAGATGGTTATCGCATTATCTAAATTTAAACTACCTAGTTTACCAGCGTAACGACCCTGTGGACAGTCACGAAAATCTTTTTCGATATCCGTCATCTGACTTTCTTTCATGAACTCTGGTATCATGTCTATGATACGATCATCAATGTTGCGAGAATTAAAATCTGCTATCACTTTTTTTTTTTTTTAGTAAAAAAAAACATGTAAGCGTCAATGAAATAATGAAATCCAACATTCATTTATCATAAAATTAAAAAATCGTAAAAGAGATCATACTTACTCGAATTCATTAATCTTTTGGTAATGGGACCTGAATTGTAAATATTCACGTCCCATTCCATGATTTCCACGAAACCACCTTTTTTTGTCACGCGAACCAGTTCCGGTATGACAACGTTTTTCCATTGTTCGTTTGAGAGTGCTAACATAAGGAATCTCATGTAGACAAAATCAAAATGGTTGTCGGGAAATTTTAAGACTTCCAACACGTTTTGTTGAGAAAATGACGAATTAACAGGTTTAATCGCGTTGGGAAATAAAGATGAAATGTCTGTCCCATGAAAATCTTCCGTTTTTGGATAACTCGATGCCATTTCTAAAATCCACGTTCCTGGTCCGCAGCTGTCAAAATGGTGGGAAAAACGTTTATTTGATTTGATGTTTTCGATTTTTTTTTTTTTTTTTTGTAGAATTTTTTTTTTAAGGTTGCTCACCCTACATCAAGCACTCGAACTCCTTTACCTCCATGTTCTAATAAATCATGCACGGGGGCGGAATAATTGGATTGCCAGATATATCTCGTCAAGTAATGTTGCAATTGTAGTCTATCAATTTCGATATCATCGTTTGGTAAATGATACCTTAAATTTGAAACATTATGGTATCTTCTTCCGTCAACGTATTTGAACTCTTCTTTCTTACTACTACCATCATAATCATCTTTTGAATTTATCATTCTGCTTCTGTGTGTGCTTCTGCTTGAACGTCGTTTAAAGTTGATTGCTCTTGTAGGATTATGTTGGGCAGATGGATGATTCGATTTTGAAAGTTTTATTCCCATCTTATTTTTTTTTATCCTTGACAAGATTCATGGGGTTTTTATGGAAAAAAAAAAAAAACAAAAAAAGGAAAACTCTTTTCGAATCTTCTTTTTAATTTTATAATTTTTTCCGAACTAGTGACAAGACTCATGCAAGTTATTAAATATAAAGATTCCATCAGTTTATTTTGTTTATTGTTTTACCATCCAATGGGGATTATATAAGATTATCAGGGTTCCCTATACACGCAATCGTTAACAACGTGGGATAACATAAGATAAACTATGCTTCAAATATGGTAATGATGTGATTACCTAGCAAGTTAAAAATAAAATCGTTATCAAATACATTCCAATTTGTTTTGTCGGGTGTTCCGCCAATTCGAATAATTATCCGAACCGTCATTTTGTGCTCAAAGAAAATTACCATCAATTGAAACTTGTTTCTTAATTACACGAGTAAAACCTTTAACTAATCACTGTTTATTAAATTCCAACGGGCATCTTACATGAATAATGAAACAAAAACAATCTCTATTAAGGCGAAAAACTGAGACTTTTTTTGTACTCCGAATGGGGATCACAAAATAAAGGGTCGGGGATTTAGCCGATTTGTGTCAAAAGTAAATCATATGACTAAACGTGATTTTCCAAAAGTGGATATTAAGTTATGTTGATTGTGACTGTTACTTGTACCACAAAATTTTTGCATGAAACTTCATTCAAACTCTCTTCAAAAAAAAACGGAAAGAAAATAAAAAAAAAAAAATTTTTTAAAAAAAAAGTGAATAATTATTCTTTTATTTTCGTTTGCTTTAAATAATAATGAACAATATTAAAATTCAGTGTATCGCCATAATTGGTAAACAGGTAAAAAAAAAAAAATCTTTCTTTGGTTTCTGTTGACGTCTTTAAATTTTATGCTAATTTGTCTCGAATTTTTTGTTAAGAATAATCCATTATACATTAAAAATTTTAGTGCATCACATCCTGATTTAAAATATCATTATATTGCTCATACATCTTGTGATGTCATTGACGAACGAGGTAGGAAAATGGATTGGGGATTTGTCTCCTCCTTTTTTGTTCTAATTCACACGCATTAAATCATTAGTTGGAGCCGCTGGACCAGAAGCAGCTGATACCTACCTTGGGTTATTATACGCAATGGAAGATTTAGCTGTGTAAGCCATGAAATCTTTATTCCTTAAAGTAAATTGAAAAAAAAAAGGGTTAACATTAAATTATTGGTAATTTAGGTATGGATATATAACAAATACTAGAGTAAAATTTGTGGTGGTTCTCTCGGTTCCTGATGCCGTAATTAAGAATACAGACATGAAGAATGTATGTTGAACTTTATTAGAATGTTCTCAATTGATCATTTCTATTAATTTTTTTCTTTTTTTGAATACAGTTGTTTAGGAAAATTCATACCGTATATATCAATCAAGTTTGTAATCCATTTTACAATTTAGACGGAAGGAAATCAATTGTTAGTAAAAGGTTCGTTGCAGCTATTGATGCTGTTGGAAAATCCCCAGCTGATGATGTTGTTAGTCCATAAAGGACGTTGGTGTCGTAAGTGTTGATATAGAATATATCCTAGTAATTTAATATTAAAAATTTTGAATAATGCGTATTCAAGAAATCCGTGTTATAATTGTTACTTTATAAGAAAGACAGAAATAAAGATATTATTTGAAAGGGGAAAAAGGATTTGCCTTTTATTTTAAATCAAGAGTAGCAAAAAAATTCGCGTGATTATAATGATTACGTAGTTTTTATCATAAATTTTATTTAACTATTTTTGGTTAACCCGAATTTTTACTCATTAAAAGAAAAAAAAAATAAAATTTTTTTTTTTACTCCTTCAGCGTCATAAAATTGCCATAAAGCGTTCGACCAAAAGTATTAATTTTAAAAATACCCCTTATCGGACCCATTTCCAAATTAAAAGTCGCTAGTACCTTCTAGTATAGCATTTCTTGTAACGCACCTATATATTTTTATTTTGTCTTTTTGTAATTTTATAGTTTTTTTTTTTCCTTTGCAAAAGTAATTTAAGTTATTATGACTTCTCACGTTGGACGCCTCTTTCAAAAACTTCAAAGCAAGGAATTCCGGGAATATCTTATGAGGTAAAGAATTTAAATATGAACTTATCATTTAATCAACAATATAAATTTTTATTGAAATTCTATTTTTTTTTTTTTCAGCACGGTAATTATTTAATTTATTTTAAAGGTTGAGATAATAATATATACCTATTATTATCATTATCGTTATCATTATTTGTTACTTTGCTTATTCTTTGAACGTTAAATTCTTTTAATTCTGTTAATTAGCATTTTTGGGGACCAGGTTTGTTTTTAAATAAATTGATTTAATTTGAATTTCAATATTTATTAACTGTTTTGGATTTGATAATGAAGTTGCAAACTGGGGACTTCCTCTTGCTGCTATTGCTGATTCTAAGAAGGATCCTGAAATCATATCACCAAAAATGACAACTGGTACATGCATTTTATTTCCAATCATTTAATCTTTTTTTTTAAAAGAAGATTTTTTTAAACCTTTTTTGAAATTACTTTAGCCATGATCATATACTCTGCTACCTTTATGCGTTTTGCTGTTATGGTAAAACCTTCAAATTCATTGCTCTTTGCGTGTCACTTTACCAATGAAATTGCACAAATATTCCAAGGATATCGATATATAGAATATTATCAGTACGTATATATTTATTTTTTTTTTTTTTAAAAAAAAAAAAAAACACATTTTGATTGAGATGAATTTTTATTTCTAACTTTTCAATTAATTAGTTTCGGAGGAAAAGAAAGAAAATTAAAACAATTAGAAGAAAGCAAAAAGGCCTCGTCGGTGCCTTCTTCGGCCGTCATTTAAAAAAAAAATAAATTAGAGTAAAATTTTTGGTATTGTTTAAGGAGAAAAATGAGTTGAATAACTTTTGCAATAATGATATTATAATCATACATTATTGAAGTGTTGATTTGATTTAAATATAAATACAAGTTAGGAAAAAAAGTTATCGCATTAAACGATGAGGGGAGCGAAAAGGACAATGAAACGCTCAAAAGAAAAAAAGTAAAAGAGGAGTTGTGGACAATTACCGTTACGATCGACAAGTAATTTGATTAATAATAAATAATATCGATATTTAATTCAACCTTACAAATACTACATTTTTTTATAATTCTTTTCAATATAACCTGTTTGTTATAATATTTAAAAAATGTTGGACCATGATGATTTTCTTGAATATAAACTAAAGAGATGACTTAAGATTTTTATAATGAAATATTTTTTTTTAATAACATAATAATAATGAGAATCATAAGCCAGGCTAGGCTAAAATATTAAGGGTAGTTCGACATTATTTCTTGATTCAAGTACTCTCTAACTTGATCTTCGAAAAAGTGATTTCCAATAGTGATGGATTCAACTCTTAGATAGGTATTCCCATAATATAACTGGAATTTGATTAAGATCCAATAAACCTCATTAAATTTCTCTTAACCTTTAAAGCTTCTAATTCAACATCTAAATCATCCGAAAGGTGAGAATTAAAGATACACTTGTGTCTAATACAATCACGTCGTTGACGTTACATTTGTAATAAATTGTTACATATTTGGCGGTTGATATTGTCCATGAATCTCTCTCTCTTTATCTTTCTATGATTTGACAGTTCAAGAAATCATCATTTTTCTCATATGTCAATAATTGTAAAAATATCTCATTCTATAGTAAAGTTTCAAATTCGAACGATTTATATTTTTGAAATATGTTAACACGATTTTGATATTCTATACACCAAATTTTTCGTCGCTTTCATAACTTCCTCATATTCGGATGATCTTTCTTGTAAAATACTCAAAGCATTATCCCTCCCTCCCCCTTTATTGTTCGAATCTCAAGACTAAATTTTCAGTCGGTACCTAAATATTTTTCAAACTCCAAATTGTTTGAAGGTAATAGGTGATTTAATATGATATTCAATCTCATGAACTACCTTTCAGGTGATAATTCAAATATTATAAAGAAATTTTTATTAGCCATCCCAAGCTTCACGTGACGTATATTCGACCTTTTCCCTATAAAGCGATGAATTCACAATTGATGCTCTTTCAATTCCATTCTGCATCCATATCCTAATTCAATCTTTCATTTAAACCTTTCCATTGATTCCTAATTAAATTTAATTTATTGAAATATTGAAATGGATTAAAAAATGGATTCTTCAACAATTTCTTCTAAAGAGTTTCTTCATGTGATATTCTAACATTATTATTATACGAAAATAATAATGTATGATCTATTTTAATTTCTTAATAACTTTAATTTACTTTTGAGGATTTAACGAACTCTTAGTAATTCATATTTAGGATTCAACTTGGTATTAATTATTGCTCGCTGAGGTATGTGAACCCATTGTCTTTGCCTGTCAACAAATTTCAAATCAGTTGATATTCATCACATTAACTCTGATGTTAATAATACTGTAATATTTACAAGACGCGTAAAGTTATTTTTCGGTAAAAAGTCTTTACATGTATATATACTTTTCCATTATTTTTAGATTTCTTGCTTGTTCAAAACTAAAAAAAAAAAATTATTTCATTGTTAACGAATTTTGTCAATGAATCGTTGGAATTGCTGCTGCAAAAAAGGCCCTTCTCCTTAAAGCGAAACAGTTATTTTTGTACAATAATTTGCGTGTTCTTGTCTAATTTTAAGATGTATTTGTGCGATTATGAGCTTTACAAATCTTATTCCATGTATAGGTTTACATATTTGCTAAATAATCAACCTTTTTTTTTTTTTTTAAAAAAAAAATATAAATATAAACAAAATCCGGAATAACTTTCAAATACATTTTTATTTATTATAAAATTTATTCATTCTATCTATCAATGATTTGATGTTTATATTTTAATAACGTAAAAAATATCAAGCACAAATGACTGAAAAAAAGTCTCTCACATAAGTAAATGATTCTTGAAATTATCAATAGTTTATAGAAATTATATATCTAAAAATCATAAAAACTAATTAATAATAAAAAAAAATTCATTTAATATATTATTTAGTATAGATTCTTATTATTTACGTTTTATACTGCTGCCTTTTTATGAAATATTCAAAAAAATAAATAATATAAAAGTAAAACCCAAAGTAAATTATTATTAGATATATCAATTAAATATAATATCAAATCTATTTAAATATCAACAATATTCTTTTAATAAAGTACATGAAATCATAGATATACCTTACCTTTAAATAACTTTATAATAAATATAATCTTTAATAATAACTATCTATTTTGTATTTTTTTAAATATAATAATTTATTTTTTATATTTAATTATTTTAATTTAGAAATTAATTATTATAATCTATATTTTATATTAAAAATATTTAATATTTTAAAAAAAAAAATAATTATATATATGCAATCCAAACTATTTTATAAAGGATGTAAAGGTTAAACATATATTTAATTATTATTTTTTACTTAATATACTTTTATTATTATTTATATAACCTTTAATATTATTTTGAAATTTATTTATTTATTCAAATCAATATAACAAAATTTTAATACTATTCAATTAAAAAAATTTTAAATTAAAAAATAAACAAATATTCTTATTCTATTTACTTTAAAATCTTCTGATAAAATTTCATCATTATTATTATTAGAATTTTCATATTCAATCCTTTTAAAATTAATTTTTTCTTTGAATACTTTATATCAGTTATTTTTCTATTACTTTTAATAGTTGTATTTTATTTAGTATTATTAATCAATTATAAAGTTAACTTAAATGCTAATAATAACAAAAAATTAGCTTAAAAAAGTTAGAATATAAGTTAAATTTTATTAATAAATCAGCTACCTTTTAAATGATAAATTATTTTATTACTTTTTATAATAGAAATACAATTGTAACTAAAATCATAAAAATACTTCAAAAATCAAAATTAGCTAAAGAAGAGCTAAAAGTAAGTTAAATTTTATCAAGCAATAAATTATTTTAAATTTAAACAATAAACTGATTATTTTTTATTTTTTTATAATAGAAAAAAGATAATATGTTTACACAAAATCATTTAAGCTAAATTTTTTAGAAAGAAAATTAATTATAATATACTATTATTATATTAATACTAAATAACTTTTCAAAATTATAAAAGTAAATATAGAAGAAATATAAAAATAATATAAAAAAATTTAGCTTTCATTCAAATTTTAATAATAACCGATGATAAGTACTTTAGCTATAACTAAAGTTAAGATTATCAATAATTCTGATAATTTAAAATCAGATATATTATTTTTGATTTATTTTCATTCATTATTTTATAATTAATAATATATTTTCTTTATTTCTACATAAAGAATCAAAAGTTAAAAAGAAAACTTGCTGAATTTACCAAGAGAATCAAGAAATTAGAGCGACAAAATTTTGATCTCTTGAGAAATAACCAATTTCTTGCTAAAATAAATGAGGAATTCAGCAAGGAAAATGAAGATTTACAGGAGAGGTAAAAATTTGTATATTAATATTTTATATTTACAATAACTAATTTTCTTTTTTAATATTTAAGACTTAACTGATTTGAGAGATTATGACTGCCTAGATCATTGAAGCAGTCTGATGTCAATCCTCCTATAAAATGAAAAAAAATAAAAAATCGGCATTAAAATCAAAAGAAAAAAAGTCAGTGCATTATACTAATAATGAATTAAAATCGACGTAAAACAATTTTAAGGATAATGATAATTTGACAACAAAAGAGGCTAATGTAAGAGCTAAAATATGTTTAAATTTATATCTAAATAATTTAAATTTTTAGCTGATTTTTTTTTTACTTTTTGTATTTAGGCTAAAATGAAGGCAGTTTTGAAAACCATTAGCTCAAAGGATAATTTAGACTATGATAAATCTTTTAATAGTGAGAAAAATACTGCATTATATTATAATCTGATTCTAGAATTATGAAAATCCTTAGCTCTGAATTTTCAGCCTTCTGTTGATCAACTTATGAATCGGTTGAAAATCCTCCATAATTTATATTGGTTAGCTCAAAGAATTAAGAAAAGTGAAAATAACTCTTTAGAGCTGTGATAAATTCATAATAATAATTGAGTATATGATGTAAGTAAATAGAATATATTTTAAATTTGAGTCTATTTGAATTAATAATTTAATATTATTTATTATTTATTAGAAAATAGCTTAGTGAGTAAAGGCCACAAAGTATTTGTTTAAAAAAAATAACCAATGAATTGTGAAATACGAAAGGCGATCTTTACTCTAAATTCTCAGTGATTACCTATACTATTCATTAGAAATAGCAAAATAAATGAAGAAAATTGTCAAAGATCTATTATCATTGTATATGACTATTTTTAACGATTGGTTGAAGTTTATTATTTTCTTTATCTAATTTAGCATATTTTGAATTTATTTAGTAAATTCCACTAATATTCTTTCTTATTTTCTTCTTTTAGCTAAAAAATTTACTGAGAAAAGTACTCGATCCTTATGCTACTATAATATTATTATTTCAAATTCAATGAAAAAGAAAATACAATAATAATGTGTAGTATTATAACTAGCTACATCCCTATAATACTCCAAAATGATTATATAAAATACAACCTAATATGGGTTGATTGCTAGAAAAATCAGGTTCTGAGAATTTTTTAGCAAATTAAGATTTTTATTGCATTTTAGTTTTTGAAGTTATTAGATTAAAATATATTAAGTTTTTAATATTAGTCAAAATTTTTTCAAAACCTGATTTTCTTAGAAACATTCCCATATAGTCTATGATACTGAGATCAAAACAGTAGTTATAACTGTAAAAGAATATGTAACTAAAACTGAGAAATATACTGAAGTCAGAAAGAGGTTTTATTCACTATTAAAGAAAGTGAAGACAATCCATAATGAATGATAATGAATGATGAATTTTTAGGCGATTTGGGATGAGAGTGAGTTAATTTTATTAATTATTTTTACATTTTTTTTGGGTGATTTGGAAACGGGTTAATTTTTTATTATTTTCTTTACGTTTTTTCAGGTGATTTAGGGTGAAAACAGGTTGATTTTATTATTATTTTATTATTTTCTTTATATTTTTTTGGGTGATTTAAGGAACAGGTCGATTTTTTATTATTATCTTTACGTTTTTTAGGTGATTTGAAATAGAAATTGATCAATTTTATTATTATTTTATTATTTTCTTTATGTTTTTTTCAGGCGATTTGGGTGAAAACAAATTGATTCTACATTATTTTTTTTCAGGCGATTTGGGTAAGAATGAGTCAACTTTATTATTTTCTTTACATTTTTTTCAGGTGATTTGGAATAAAAATAGGTCAATTTTATAATTTTTACATTTTTAGGACGATTTTGGGTTGATTTTTCTATTTTTTACATTTTATATTTATTATTTTTACATTTTTTGAGTGATTTAAAAGGAATGGATTATATTCTTATTATATATTATTTATTTATCTATATTTAGAATGATTTAAGGGAATTTTATGAGAAAATGGATTATATTTTGTTATTTTATTATTTTATTTTTAATAGAAAATTAATCAGTAGGTTTTAGTGATATTTTTTTTTGTTATATTTTTATATTTTTGCAAATTTATATTAGGTTTTTATTATCAATAAAATTTTAATTATTTAATAAATTTAATAAATAAAATGTATTGATTATTGATGCTAAATTGCTTGTATAATTGAATTCGATTGGCATCAATCAATGTTTAAATTGTTACCAAATTGATACTGAATTAAGGCTAATTTTAGGCTGATTTATGGCTGAATTGCTTATCTAATTAAAATCGATCAGCGTCAATCAGCGTCTGAATTATTGCTAAATTAATACTGAATTAAAACTAATTTTAGGCTAATTTATGGTTATTTAAGTTCTGAATTGATGTCAAATGGCTATATCTGATTGAAGTTAATTAGTATCTATTAGAGTCTGAATTATTGCTGAATTGAAACCAATTTTAGACTAATTTATGGTTGAATTTAAGTTCTGAATGGCTATATCCAATTGGGATCAATCAGCATCGATCAGCATCTATTTGTGTTATATAGCAAATTGATCATAAATAGAATTAAAATCAGCTTAAAATTAGTCATCTGATTTTTAGCTGATTTGGACTATTTCGACTAGTGAACTAAAATTACTAAAAATTTAAATTTGTAGATTTTTCTTTTTTATTAACTACCTTCCATATATTCATATTTCTTTTATAAACATACTTACATTAGTCTAAATTATTAATAAATTTATTAAAAACCTTTTTATAGTTATATTATATCATTTTTAATTTTAAAAGATGTAAATATATAGGAGATTGATTGTAGTTTGAATTTAAGTTTTAAATAAAATTAGTAATTTCATTTTCTAATTGCTATTAATAATTTTTTTTGTATAAAATTAAAATCTAAATCTTAAATATTAATTAATATTATGATAAAATAATTAAGATATGAATTGTAAAAGAAAATATTGATAGTTATTGATTCAAAAATTAGTATAAATAATTTTTTAAATAACTTTTATTGAATTTAAATTAAAAATAATTAATCGATATTAAAAATATTATTAAAATTAAAATGATTCATATAGTATCATTTATATTAAATCTTTAAACAGTTTAGATTAATGTAAAAAATTTCAGTTTAAAACTTCAGTTCAATTTTAAATTACAAAAAAATCAATTTAAAATTTTTAGGTTAATTTAGACTTTTTGAATTATAAATTTAATCTGAATTGAAAAAATCTGAACTAAATTGAAAATTTCAGATGATTTGTTTTAAACGAATAATAAAAAAATCATTCAATTGGAATAATAATAACATAAATAATAAAAGAATTATTTATTTAAAATAATAATATTATTTTAAATGAATGATAAGAAAATCATTAATTAGAATGATAATAATATCATTTTAAATAAATAATAAAAAGATTGTTTAATTGGAATAATTAAATTATCATTTATTTAAAATAATTAATATTATTATTTTAAATGAATAATAAGAAAATTATTTATTTAAAATAATTAAAATTATTATTAAATGATAAAAATTATACTGCAGAAAGCTGTAGAATATGAAATTGTCAAATAAATATTTTAATTATTTTCTTAAATAAAACAAATATTTTCTTCAAGTAGAATATTTATACTAACTATTTTTATTTTTGACTTTGCAATTAATTTTACTAACTTAACTATTTATTTAAACTAATCAAATTTTGTTATATAATTTTTATTTAGTATTAATGATTATATCACTTAATTTTATGATTCATTTTATAATTTAGTTTTACTGGTTTCATCATTTAACTTTTTATTATTTGATCCTTAGCTTTAATGCTTTTATTATTTAACTTTGTGAATCAATTTTACAATATAACTTTATTTGCTTAATTATTAAGCTTTTTTTTAATTAGTTTTGATGACTTTTGCTACTTAGCTTAAATTTATTAACTAATATCATTTATCTTGTTTTTATTTAATTTTTACTATTTAATTTATTATCTTTAGAGAATATAACATTGAGTATCTTTTCTTAAGAACTTCAAGTATTAATATTATTTTTAGAAGTCTCTGATATTTTATTAAGAATGCAGTATACAATATAGTATTAGAAGCAATATTATCACTAAAAATGAAAGAGATGATGATCCAGTTTGGTTAAAAAATTAGATTATATTTTAAAAATACATTTTGCTTAATTAAGTTATAAATTGATGATTCTTAGAAGAAATTTTTAATAAATTGATGAATAAGGACTATAATTAGAAAGTTTTAATATAAAATAAAACACTTAGAGATATTATGAAATTAATAATTAATACTAAAAAGTCTAAACAATTGTATGTAAAAGAATTTACTTATTATTATACTTACTATTAAAGTAAGTTTTGATCATAATCATTATAACTTTAAGATTATTTATAGAAATCACATCAAAAAGATAAGTTTATACATATAATTATTGATTTTGAGAAATGGTTAAAAATCAAAGATGAAAATAAGTAGTTAAATTGATTAAACTGAGAAATAATAACAGTAAAGTTAGTAAAAATTAAAATTAATATAATATAGTTTAAAAAGGCAGTTAACAGAATGATAAAAATAGTTACAAATTCTGATAAAGAAAAGAATAAAAAAGCTGTGAAAAAAATAGCTTTAAAAGAAACTATTGATAAATTATAATGAGTTTTTAATTAAATTATATCTATTTTTATTAAAGGAAGTCTTATATCCATTAGTATAAAACTCTAAGAAGAATGAGTTAACAAATGAAGATAAAATATTTAGTAATTATATATTATATAGAGGTAAAATAAATCTATCAAAATTATTAATAGATTGAAAAAAGGTAAAAGGTTGCAGTACTAAAAGGAAGCTTTGATTAATTACAGAAAAAAATATATTAAAGCGAGTTTATGCAAAGCATCTAAATATAGAATACTATATTTTAAGTCACAATATTAATTTTTAGAAATAGCAGCATAATATTCTAAATAGAGAGTAAAAAATATTTTGAAAGATTGTCTTTGATCATGTAAATAGCATCTTGATATAAGTAATATATTTTGTAAAGGTTTAAAATCATATAATAATGAGAGCCTATAATAGGAAAGAAATGCATAATATGAATAATATCATTGTTAATATTAATAATTTTACTAAGAATGAACAAGCTGTTATTTGTATTTCATTTTATAATAAAATTTCTAAATTCTAGTATTAGGGATAGCTATCAGATTAAATAACCATAATAAAAATTGTGTTTGTAAGGTTTAGAGAAAAGTATAAACAGTTAGGTTCAAGTTTAATTTGCACTTTAAAATGAAAAATCATTTAGGTGTTTTATAGTATCTTTCTGCTAGCTGAGTAATAGTATAATTATTTAATTAGATATATGAAAGTAAAGACATAAAAATAAATCAAAAATTGAAGAATCACATAAAATATATAGCTAATTTTGTGAAGAATTTTAAATTTTAGATTGTGCAATATATAGATCATTATTATATGAAATTGATAGAAATAAAAAGTAATTTTGTATTTTACAAATTTTGCAAATAGATTTTAATATGATTAAAACTATTTATAGTATAAATTAGTATTGATTTGTCTTATAAGGCCAATTCATAATAGTAAGAAAAAAAATAAAATAAAATAAAAAGATTTAGTTTTTTTAATCTTTCTGTATTATTTATAAACATGCTAACCAAGTTTAACATAATATATTTTGAGCTAAGTAGGTATATATAAAGTATATATAATATATTAGACTAGCTATTATATATAATATTTATAATAATTTTAAATATATCAAGCCTAAATCTAATGAATATCAAACTGGATCTAATGAACAAGAGAGAAATTATATTATCGGCAGTATGGTTATTGATATAATAAATAAATAAAAAAATAATATATTTTATTTTTTTTTCGTAAAAGTGTTTTATAATACTTATGAATATGTTTAAACTATGAAGGTCTACTATTCCTTTACAAGGATTTAATTATGTTATTACTTTATTGCAAAATTAAAAGTGGTATAATCCTCTTTAATGAGGTATTACTTTTAGTGATTCATCTTTATAACTGCAATAAAATCAGTAAAATCTTAAGTTTTTATACTAATGCATCTCATTTCATACATTTTTA
>CAJVPP010000979.1:0-23912 GCA_910592005.1 Funneliformis mosseae | reverse complement strand
TTATACCATCATGTAACTTCAAACTAAATTTGCAGTGTGAGTTGTGAGTGATGGAACTTCACCAATTTTCGATACTTGCGGAACAGTCCATTCAATGTAGGGATGTTAAAATCCAGTCCGATCCTAGTCCGTTCCCGAAACTCCCAGTCCTAAAGAAGACCCGGTCCATAAGACTTGAGTCCTAGGACTGGATTCTAGGACCAGGTCCCGAGACTGCAGTCCTATAGAAATTAGGACTTGCGGTCCTATAGTTCAAAGGACTTTGAACTGGACCGGACTTCGTAGGACTGTTTAGGACCTAGTCCCTTGGGTCTTTTTAACATCCCTAATTCAATGGAAATGTATATAAAACTATCTGGAGAAACTTTGAGATTTTCTAATTCAATAATGTCTTTTGTCCTCCAGAAACTAATAATATTGTATCTGTATAAATAGCCATATATTTTAAAACAATATATTGATTAAAAAAAAAACTAGCATAGCCGAGTGTAAAAAGTGAGAGTCAATTTGACCGTCATTTTTCGCTTCCTTAATAAATTGAATAAAAATTTATAAATTAATATTCACGAAGAAGTTTAAGTTTGTACAAATACTGTCAAGACAAATATTTGGTGTCATAAAGATTAATTTTATTAATAACTACAAGCGTATTAGTGCTATTATCAGTAATCTCACGACCTCCAATATGTACAATAACATCATATTATAATAATATCACAGTATTAATAACTTACGTTTTGGAAGAGTTGACAATAGGGCAATATGACCATTTTAATTCATTAGTAATTAATTATAACGAATATGACAGATAAACTTTTTCGAAATATTTAACAAAAAAATAAATTTTTCCAGAATTATCAGCAACAATTTGAAATCTACTACGTCGTCCTGGAGCGTTTCCTCCAATTAAAGGTGCTGTCCAATGTCCAAATTTTAGATCATATTCATATACCAGCGTAGTTATATTTTGCTTGTTCAAATCTTCTTCAATTATGTAACTAGTCGGAACTTCTTTTTGTGTTTAAGGCAGGGTCATTCTCTTTTATTATTTTGACTGTTGTAAAATTTTATTCGTTGTTTACGTACATTTATCTAAGAATAAGAAAGAATTTATTTGTATTAATTTGATTTAAACATTTAATTATACTATGCCATGTCGTTGCCACAGTATTTATTAATTATAAACTGAATAATGTAACGTAGCTATTTTATCTAAAGCCTAACGTCCGTGAGAAAAAAAGTTATTTTATTAGTGTGAATACATGCAATACATTACCATTTTTTACAATTATCATTATAAAAATGTGACTTTTAATTATAAATTGCAGCGATTCTTATTCGATAAATACAAATTTAACGGATATAAATTAGATATTTCTGCAGATATAAAACATCACTGAAAATCGCGTGCAATCATTAGTAAAAATTTCATAACCAATACGCTTTATTACTGATTTAATAAATTGTTATTTCATTCGTCTATGATAAAAGTGTAGAATAATATAACATTTTAAAATGCAACTGATAAAAGAAATTTTTAAAGCTTCTTCATTTTACAAAATTATAATGCCATTATATATACAGTATTACTTTAAAGAACTAAATTCCTAAATGATGCCCATCATAAGAGCATTAATATCAAGATCAATATCCCTGGTATAATATTCTAAATAAATAATACAATTAATATGAATATTTACATAATCAGACATCACCTTCATTTAATATTCACAATATCAGCATTAATAAATATTTCCAATTCATTTGTTATATAATCTAATAATTCAGAATAGTCTTTAATTGGATTTTAATGTTCTAGGAGTAACTATCTCAGTTGAATACTAATTGATATTAACATTAGGACTATGCTTTCAAATGTAATTACAAACTATTATCAATATACGCATAAAAATTTCAATCACATAAATTGCGCAAAGCATAGACATGTATAATAACAAATATTATAATCTAATTTAATTAATGATGGAATTTAAGATATTTAACATTATTTTTATTTTTTTTATTACTTTTGTTATCACCATTTAATCTATCATTAAACTTTCTTATATCTTTTATTTTTCAAAAATAAATAAAAATAAAGTTATTAATAAAATTAATATTTAAAAAAATGATTTATTAAATAAAAATGTACCATTAGAGGATATATAATTCTTTAGATAATAAATGGATCTAAATAATAATTTAAATTTTCATTATTTTCTTTTTTATTTAATCAAATAAAAATATATAAACTAAGAAAGAAATTATTTTCATATCCAATTCTGTAACAGATTGACTTCTTGATAGTATTGCAGATCTTATCATATTACTTAATGGTCTACTTTTATAAACTGCTTCAGAATGATACTTTGCTATAAGTCCAATTTCTGATGATAACACAATCTCTGCTATTTCATTACTTTCACTATATAGATTATAATAATATAAATTATTAAATTCAATAGTTACCATATAATCAATTTCTTCTATTAAATAATTAGCTGTAAGTCTTTTATTTGAATCAAAATGCCAATATTTTTCATTAATTCAATGTAATCCTTAAGTGTATTTAAGATAATTAGAAGACGCATATTATCACATATTCTAAATATAAGTTCTGTATCATGATCTTGATCCCAAAAAGGCCTTCTATCTGTCATTAACTCTCACATAATCATAATAATACTATAAATATCTGAGGCTGTAGTATAATATTGTCCAAAAAAATCTCTGAGGCAATATAAGGAATAATATCATAAACTTTAATATCATTATTGTCATTATCATCTGTTAATTCATTTAATGATTTGCTAATTCCTAAATTATTTATTGGAATTTTACGATTTTTATAATATAGGGGTTTCTACTATGAAAATCCTGATAAATAATTTCTTTATTATAAATATACTTAAGAACTTTAATAATTTTATTCAATAAATCTAACTCATCCTATCATGCAATATCATAAAAATTTTCTGTTAGATAATGTTTTAGATTACCTGACTCACAATAATTTATGATTAATACATATAATCTTTTATAATAGGATTATGAATAATTCCATAATATTTATTTATATAATCTGGTATAACAGATCTGATATTGAGGTCCAAATACCTCCAAAGCTAAAATTTTGATGCAAATTTAAGTATGTCATATTGTAATAAAAAAATGTTATTAAATTGATTTAATATCACATTTAATTTCTCAGTAGAATTAGTTAGTTATTTGAGGGCTACAGTTATATGTTTTTTTCGTGAATTCCACTATGCAGCTCTATAGACTTTGCTAAATCCTTCTTCTGCAATAAATTGAATATTTTTGAATTGGTCATAAGAAACAAATTCCATTTTATTAAGTATATAAGTATTATTTCGTAAATATTTAATAATTTCGTCAACAACTATGTTTTTACTTTCTTTAGAAGGTTTCTCACATTCATGACAAATATTATATATATTAATACAAATTTTACAAATTCACAAATTATCTATGGAAGATTTTCTCTATTCATGACACTTATTGCATTCTTGTTTGCTTTATTAATTCATTGAGAAGACTTTATCCATTAATGACATTCATCACATTTGTTATATAATTTAATACAAGCATGACAAACCCATTGATTTTCTATGAAAGGTTTTCTCCATTTATGACATTTATCACATATGGTAAAACAATGGTGATAAATTGTTTAATGTTCAATAAAAGATTTTCTATAATTATCGCATTGAATACTATTTCATAAAATATATCCCAATTCAAAGAAAGACATTTTAATAAATCTGTTGAAATATAATTATTAAGAACTTTATATTTATAAATTTTTTCCAGTTACTTAAAGTACTATTTTAGCTGAAATTCTATGATGTATTAATAGATTATTCCATATGTAAGAAATTCATAAACAGTATTATAAGAAACTTTCAGTACATTATTAATATTGTGATACAATGCAATTCATTAAAAATTTTCTTTATAGAAAGAAATTTTGCTGATCTAATTTTTGCCTTGATAAACTATTTGTACAGTTGATTTTCTATGGAATTTGCAAAAAAAAAATATTGGATTGATCACATGAGCGAAATAACGAAAAATAAGATATTAATAATTTAATAATTATTTACTTCAACTTTAATTGTGAAATTATTTATTAGTACTTAGACAAAATAAAAGAAATTATTTTTAATGAAAGATCAATACTATCAAATATTTATAAATTGTGATAAGTAAAATTTATTTACTCCCTGAAATATTTAATAAACTTGCATTGAAAATGATAAATTATCATCAAAATTAAGGTTGTGAGACAAAAATCAAAAATTATTGTCACTTTTGACGGGTTTGATGAATAATAATATATAATTGTATATTATAAAAAGAACTCAGAAATGAATTAGCATAATTATTAAACTAATCTTTCATATAAAAACAATAACTAATAAATAAAGTGTATTAAATTGAAAATTGTTCATTTATCTAACTTTTATTTTATCTCTCTCTTTATATATATTTATTTAATTTTATTAGCTATATTATAATAATATAGGTCAAATAGGATAGGAAGAATATCAAAGCTTTTTCGTGAAGATAAGTATTAGATAAGTACTTTTCATTTTTACTAATTATTATTTAAAATAATAAAGAAATTCACACGAATTTTTTTTCAAAGTAAAACTAATCAACTAGATAACTGCCTCAATTTATATTCGAGTATAAATTAGTTTTTCAAAATTAATGTGTCCTAACTAGAATGGAGACAGTTCTATCAGTTCTATTTCAATTTCTCTTCAGTTCTACATCGACTCTTGTTAAGTAAATTAAACTTTGAGCATTAAGTTAAATTTATTCTAATAGAGAATCATGTGATGATCAATTTAAAAAAATGTTTTTGACTAGTTATCAAACAAATTCGTCCTATTATTACCTTTAATTTGATAACAATCTGATTTTGAGTTGACTCTTAGAACTGGTTTGGAGTCAGTTCAGTTTGATTTTTAAAATTAGTTAAAAATGGTTTATAACTCAGAAAAACCCAAAATATATTGAATTTGTAATCGGCTCAGAGTTATTTTTTTTGAACTATCCCTATTCTTAGTCTTAATACTATAGCGTAATTCAAATCATCTTAATATAAAATATAATAATGAGGAAATGTTTACAGCACGCGATCAAACTAAAAGAGTAAAAAAGTTCATTTGATGCTAAAAGATATCACCTAAAAAATAATCTAAATAAAATAAAAAGTTCTAGTTAACAAATAATGATAATAATTATAATAATAATAATATTACTTTACAGCCAAAAAGAAATATAAAAAAAATTTATTAATAATTCAAAAACCTAATGTAAAATAGTAAAATCCTTCAACTATCACATACTGAAAAATCAAATCATCTATAGCTGCAGTCACAAGTTAGCTTAGACCAAAACTAAAAACTAAGATTTTCAAATACTTATTGAAATAATTCAATATGATATCTGATATAGAAACTTAAAGAAAAGAAAATAGCGCTAATTCTAAAAAAAATGAAAATATTCGATTGCTGTAGTAATAAGATCAAACTAAAATCTGTTGTGTTGTGGTAATGCCATATTTGAAATTAGTGATAATTTCAGAATCCAAATTCTAACTTCAGTGTATTTATTTATTATTAATTTTCTCTTTTTTGTTAGAACATTTTTTTAGGTGATTTCTTTCGAGTTTGATTACTTTTAGTAGGAATATATCTTTAATTTTATTTTCATCAAATTATTAATTTATAATTTTTTTTAAGCGCTGCAGACTATAATTATTTCAGTTTTTTTTTATTTTGAAGTAAATTCGATATGTTATTTTATTATTATTTATAATTTTATTTTGGTTACTATTAATTTCTATATTGATAGATTTCAATGATTGCGATTAAGCCTTTTGATTTAATTATTTTTTCCTTAGAATATGATTGTTTAAAAAAGTATTTAATAAGGCATTTAATTTTATTTAATAATTAATTTTGTCCAAATCTAACTTATAATAGGAATGATATTAAAGTTCCTAATATATTTTCGCTTAAAAATGAAATCTAATTTTTTTTGTTAATTAAAGTCAGGTATAATAAATCACGTAGGTAGAAACTTTGAGGATAACTTCTCTAATATAACTACAAAAACTCACTAGTACGTAATATTTTGTGATGCTAAAAATTTGATTAGATAAACTATTGACTAATCATTTACAAAATATTGATCATTGAAAAATTCTAAATATATTATGACAAAAATTTGTGATAGAAATAAAAAAACAAAAACTTTATAAATATAATTTTGTAATAATTTTGCATTAAATTCCATATATACTAAAGTAAGAATTTATTAATTTCTATACAACTTAATTTAATAAAACAAAAATTCTATTCTACAATACTATGTTGCTATTTCTATTTATTTCTTTACTGCTACTACCCTTTTTTCATTTATTTTTATTGCAAAACTTCTGTTATTTATATTCTTTTAATAATATTATAAATATAATAATATATATAAGTATATGCTATAAAATGAATAATATAAATTTCACAAATAAAATAAATAAATTACTAACCTTTAATTCAAAAATCTCGTATTATTAGAATGATCTTTTCATATTAATACAGAGGGTGGTCAAAAGTTTCTAAACACTTTTTCACCAAATATAAAACTGATAATTCTTTAGCATTAATAGTAAAAGTTTTAATATTATTTTATTTAGAGCTGATTAAGGTATACAATTTATATTAAGCTTTTAATACTTGGTTTGGCCTTCCTTTGCCGCAATCACAGCCTGAATTCGCTGTGGCATGCTATCAACTAAATTTTTAATAGTATGCATCGAAATTTCTCGCCATGTCTTTTTAACATATCGGTCGAGGTCAGCAAGATTTGATGGTGGTTTTTTATATACACAAATGTTTTTTTTAATCTCAGCCCATAAATTTTCAATTGGGTTGAGGTTAGGACTTTAGGCTGGCCAAGTTAATGTAAGAAAACCATTTTCTGTCTGAAAATTCATTACAACTTTCGATTTGTGCGAACGGGCATTATCTTCTTGGAACTAGCCATTATTATTGAGAAATATTCGTCTCATAGCTGGCATTACATATTTACGAAGAATGGTGACATGTGATTCACCATTTGCTATTCCAGATAATGCAACAATTGGCCCTTTTCCCTTTCGAGAAAAACAGCCCCAATACATACGGATTGGGCTATGCTTTACTGTGGCTGATATACAGGATAAAGCTCACTCATCTGCTGGTTCTTGCTACACTCTGCTATTATGACTTTGTTGGAATTGAGAGAAGGTCAATTTATCACTCCACATGACCTTTGACCAATCTTCTTTTGTCTAACTTTGGTGTTCTAAACACCATGCGAGACGTGCTTCTATGTTCGCTGGTGAAATTAAAGGTTTTCTTCATGCAATATAGTTTCTTAATCCAGCTGAATAGAGAACTCGTCTAATAGTCTGGATTGAAACATCTTGTCCAGACTTTTTTTTCCAAAGTTGCTACACTCTAGCAGTACAAAGACGATGATTTTTAGTTTTATCATTTGTAATGATTCGTTTGAGGCGATTACGTTGAGGAATTGTAATCAAGGATGGTCGTCCAGAGTGAAGCATTGATTCAGTCGATCCTGTGGTGCTAGCTCTTTTTAATGTATTACAAACAGTTAATTTTCCATAGTTAACGATCTTTGCAATAGTCCAGTAACTGTCACCACGTTGGTGGCAGTAAAATATGGCTCTGCGTTGTTCTTTGGTTAATTTTTTATTTTGTCCCATTATTTTTCGATTTGGTAGAGATTAAGTGATATAAATTAAAATAACAAAAATAACACGAATTTTTTATTTTGATTATGTAAATAAACAATTGACGGTTATATGACCGCAGTATGGTATCACAATTATATGATGAAAATTTTTTAAATCGCATTTATAAAGGTGTCCGGAAACTTTTGCCCACCCTCTGTAATATTATACATTAATGTTAATATGTTCTAACTTCTCAAATCATATTCTCAATTAACAAAAAATTTCATTCTACTCCTTTAATCTATTGAGAATTTTTAGCTTTGTTATGTTCTTTTAAAAATCTCAAGACTTTTTCTGTTATATTGATAAGTTAGTCATAAATAATAATATTATTTTCCTAACATTTTTAAGTTAAATCAGTACTTCTAGTTTCAGGAATTGCTGTAGTTCTTACAATAGAACTTATTTCATAAGAAATATTTTGATTACTTTCCCATATAAATGGATAATCACAGTTTCTCTATATTTTGTGAAAAAATTCTGCATCTACTACCCCTTTTATCTAAATTAAATACTTGAAGATTATAAACTTATTTGTTAAAAATAAGGATAGCTACAAATCTATTTTAAATATTTGTCATGTAAGTATTTTTAATATTGCATTTACTTAGTAATTTCTACTCAGTTTTAAACTATTTTTTCCAATCTAAATATTCCCATCCAACCAGTATTTGTTGAAATTTTTATTCTTGAAGTGGTATCATTTTTAATAAGATGATATAAGTAATAATATCAAGATGAGATGAAAGAATTTATATAGAAAATCCCACTTTAAAGCTTTCTAGTATCCTTTAATGAATATTGTCATTTTAAGAATTGAAATATTTTTATAGGCTGATTATACCCATAATTTCTAATGTCTATTATTATACTACTCTTTTTATAAATATATACAAAAGTGTATTAATGAATACTGTTTATAAAATTTATAATTTCCTTTACACCTTATTCTTGTATTTAAATACTTATTAAATACTCTTAAGTTAAATTTGGTATCAATGAATGCTGATATAAATGTTGATGTATGATTTCTCATACTTCTTATGCAATTTTTTAGGACAAACGTTTTCTAATCTTATTTCTACTATTAGTACAAATGTTTCAATAAAAGAAAATTTTTTATATGCAAACAAATGAATTATATATAATTTGTTAAGCCTTTTTGAAATCCTTTAATTTTGTTTTAATTGCATATTACATATACCACTGGCATATTTAAATTTTTATAGTTGGTTATGCACATTGTGCATCAGAAATTTGGGCGAAATCCTTATCTGTTAGAAAAATTCTGGCTTCACAGATTTGCGAAGTCTAATTTCTATTAAATGTTCACTATAGTATTTGTTCTTATTAATTCACTGCAGTTTCTATTATTTTCAAGAAATAAATAAGCCAGTAGAAATCCAGTATCATGAACTTCTGTATAAAAATTATAAAGCTCAAATTTTAAATTATTTGTGTTATCTAAATTAATAATTATAAATTAATAAAAACTTTAGTAATTACTAACAAACTCTATTAGATTCATTAATTATAAATTAAACTTACATGTAGTATTGATCCTACACTCATATAGCGAATTTTTATTTTTTTAATTATCTTCTTAATATCTGTTATAAAACCAATGGCTTGTATTAGAGATTCTGAAAAAATATAATATTTTTCAAGCCATTTTTTTGCCAAAATAAATTTATTTTCATCACATTTATAATAATTAGCCATAAACTTTGATCATTAAAAATATATTTGTTTTTGATAAATTAATAAATCCATTCTATTAGAATCCAGTTTAACATAAATTTCTCAAGGTAAAAGATTGATATTTTCTTTAATAAATCTTTAACATAGTCTGATACAAAATGATTTAAAGAAGAAGGGTGAAGATGCTCATAAATTAATGAATTTGAAAGATGCTAGCCACTAAATTAATAATAATTTTAAGCATTCTATTGCACTTGAATCTTTCTCTTGATAGTATATGACATTGATGATTAAAATCTGCATGTTTATGTGATTTTTTTTGAGATTTGTTCACTAAAAACAAAAATACTAAAAAGATATAAAATTCTGCTTTTAATGTTCATATTTTTTATGAAACTAGTAATAAAAGTATTAAATAGTTATTATTGTATTAATAGATTTAATATCTTTATTAATATAAAATTTGATAATTACTTTCAAAAATATTCATTTATATCTGAAATTTACGTTATAATTAAATTTTTTTAATTTGTTTTTTTGGTATTTTGATTATTTTTTGCTGTTGTTAGTATTTTAATAGTAATTTTGAAATTTAACTAGCAGTTTCTTCTGATAATCTATCAAATAAGAAAGAATTAACAATTCATACTATATTTAACTTCAAATTTTTTACTTTCTATTTTTAGCAAATTCTTCTAGTTGTTCTGAATAAAAGTCAAGAAATACATCAAAATTAAATATTGTATTACAGGATCCGTATTATCTGAATTATTACTATTTTTAGTCTCTTGCAGACTGTATTCTGATTTTTTTAATTATTTTATATAATAGTAAATGCAAGTACAAAATTGCTTACCAGTTTTATCATGAAGATAAAGTTCAATAGATAAATTTTTATAGCAACCAAAATATATTTACAACTTATCAATATTGCTATTTTGCTTTTAAGAATACATTTAAAAAACTATCAATATTATAATATACATATATTCAAATTATAATAATATACACGTCTTAAAATTACACTTAAAAATGTAAAATAAATAGCAAATAAACAAGTTTTTAACACCTTTATTTTAAGTATATTACTAAGAACAAGTATAAAATTTCTTTTCAAAATTTTTCACAATATTTGAATAAGAACAAGATAATACTAATATTTAAATAAAATTAATAAATGTGAAATATACTGATGAGATTAATGAGGCTTATGTGTCACAAAATATCATGTTGTTAAGCTTAAACACTACGTTATTAGGATATCAAAGCTTATTTGCTAACAGGAAGTTTAAGTTGTAAACTATAAAAGAAATAAACATGAATTTATTTAAGTTAAAGAGTCAGGTCGTATTTATTGATGATTTATGTTTTAAGAAAATAGATATTGATAAAGATATAGTTTTTATATTGTTAAAATTATACTTTATTAATTATACAATAAAAATTTGTTCTTTTGTCAAGGTGACAATATAGGATATTTATATAAAATACAATTATAAGAAAGAGATAATAAATATAATAGTGAAAGTAAATATAACTATGATAATAAAGATAATAAATAAAATAATGATAAATATAATAACAAAGAAAATAAATATCACAATGATAACTGTGATAGCAGTGAAATTGGTGAAAATGATGATTACAATTTTCCTAGTAATCATTGGTGACATTAACTAACGCAGTCATTTAGTGATGCAAACAGGTTATCACTAATAATATGTCAATTGTGTTTATCGTGTTTACAAGTTATTAAAGTTATTTACTTGTCTAAAAGTATAAACTTAAGGTTAATTATGATAGAACTTATTCTATAGTAACTTAGTAGTTTCTCATATGTTACTACCTATTATTAAGTTATAGTTACCTTAAGTTTGACGAGTTGAGCGTAAGGTTAACAAATTGGTGAATTCTGCCAGGATTATAATTGTCTTTATTAAACTTATATAAAATATACCTACTAATTTTGACATTTTAAAAATAATCTAAGAATATCATAAAAAAGCACATAGAAATAATTCACCTTTGAAAAAAGATGCATCTTGTATATAATGTAATCTTATTAATCAAATAGTAACAAAGAATTTTACAAACTTTGGGAATTAGATCTCTAGTTAATATAATATTATAGCATTCAGTGATTGTTCTTTGATAGCATTTAGACTTATTTAGATAGCTATCGTGAAAATGCTCATAATAGTAATAAAATAACAAAAGCAGCAGTCGCATTATTATATTATTTAAATTATTACCTATACCCTGCTGATTTACCTTCCGTTTTACAACATTTATTATTAGTCATCCACACTATTGAGTGCTTTGAAAAATCCTTAAATACTTCTATCTCACCTTTTACTTCCACATCTACAACCTCTGAATCAACTAAAGTAATAATGAATACTGAACAGCTAAAGAACCTTATGAATCACATAACAAAAAGTTTTAAAGATCTTGCTAAAGATATCAAAAATACACCATTTAGTTCAAGTTAAAATAGTGGAAATCTCACTCCAAAGAAAAGTAATATTATTTTAGTAAAATCTTTCTATGGAAATGATGATGAAGACTCTAATGATTGGATTAGAAGCTTCAAAATTGCTGTTGAAGCAAATAATTGGTCTAAAGCTCGCATGCTGAAAATTGTATTAAGATATCTGCATAGATTAGCTGCATATTAGTATGAAGAAAATGTTGATAACATTACTCGATGGAATGCAGATGGCCATGTTACATCAAGTTTTGTACCATTATTTTTGAAAAAATTCTCAACTGAGGAAAAGCAAAATTTATGACACCATTAATTAAATACACTTTGCTAAGAACTTTATGAAAAAGTAGATTTGTATGCAGGAAAATTTAAGAGATTGTTAAAGAAAGTTAACTCTTCTAGTGCCTTACCAGATAAATATGTTGTAAGACTTTTTCTTAATAGATTAAGAAAGAATATCATCTCTCTCATAGCATTTACTTATCCTAAAAATATAGATGAAGCTATTGATGCAGCTAAACAAGTTGAGAGTGGTCAATATTATTAACAGCAATCTCCTGTACTAATTCAACTAAGTGGAAGCAATAATGTTATGATAATCTTACCAAACAAATGGAATAATTATTTTTAAACTATGCAACTCTCTCCAATACATTATCTGCATAACTTGAAGGAAAATCTGAAAGTAGAAAGCCAAAAAGATGATAGAAATCTTACGAAAGTTTGAGACACAAAAACTTGGGATAAAAAGGATATTATTTGTTATCATTGTCAAGAAAAAGACATTATTCAAAGAAATGCATATCTGATAAACCAATATATCGAAGAAAATCTGATAAAAGAGAAGCTAATTATATTGAAATTTTTACCAATAGTGAAGAAGAAGAATTTGAAAAAGTAGAAAAGAAAGAAGTCTATACTCTCTTACGAAACAAACCTTATACTACTAACAGAAAAACTGCTTAACAGTTAGAAGCGAAAAGGAAAAACATTCTGAATCTAAAAGAGAATTAAATTTGAGAAGCAGAAAACCTATTGACAAATTTATAGAAATAGAAACCCCACAAATTATTACTTCTACTCTAAAGAAGAAAGTCAAATGAGGGTTATCTTAAATCAATCAGATGCCTCTCTATAGTGTTATGCAAGAATTATTGCAAATGCCTTCTTTTACAAAAATTGGTCAACTTTTACAATATCCAAATCAAAGATGTAATCTTACTCAAGGGTTGAGGAGACTAAAAATCTAAGAAATAAATTATGCTAATCAAGAAAGTGAAGAAAAAAAGAAAGACAAATCCACAGCTATTCGTTATTATATCAGAATTAAAGGAAATCCTATAATTGCTATCCTAGATTCTGAAGCTGCTGTCAGCATTATCACAGAAAATTAATGAAGAAAGTAGGATTATCTATCGATGAACAGTCTAATACTGTTATAATCACTGCTAATGGAGAAAGAACTAAAGTATTGGGATAAGTTAAAAGAGTCCAAATTGCTATTCAAAACCTATTAATTCCTATTTTTTTGCAAGTTATCAACTCTCAAGATGAAACTTTACTTCTAGAAACGGATTGGTTTAAAAAATTAGAAAAACTTATGCTAGCCTTGATTTTGAAACCAACCAAATTAAATTAAGATATTTAGCAAAAATAATCACAGTTCCTGTGACTTCTAGTGCAAATGAAGCTCCTATTAGTTATTCTACTACTCAAGATCAATAAGATGACGAATTAGAACAAATCTTGGATGATTATAAGAAAGAAGAACTTAGCAAAATTGAAGCTTATATGGCAGATAGTCAAGAAGAAAATGAGAAGAAACTGCCTTTCTACCTCTCGACTACAATCCTTAGAATGAAGAAAACTCTGTCTATTTAACTCTTGTATTAAAGAAAGAATTTAAGCCTATCCTAGCAGTATTTTATGCTGAAACTTCTAAAGAAGATATTTGGAAAATTAAAGATAACCTCCAAGTTGGACTTTTAGATAACAAGTAACAAATGTCTTTTCAAAAATTAATTGATGATTACAAGGATATATGTGCTTTAAGCACAATAAAAATTAGACGAACTAGTTTGATAAAATATAATATTTTAATCAATAACCATGATCCAGTTATCACAGAAGCTTATAAGTGTAAGGATCTGGTGAAACTTAATTTTCTTAAAAATGAAATTAAGTGAATAAAAGAGAATGGGTTATCAGGAAGTCATTAAGCCCCTGGGCTTTTCTTATAGTTATAGTAACAAAGAAAACTGAAGATAAACGAATTTGCATTGACTATAGAAAATTAAACTCTATATTTAAATGTGATGCATATCATCTATCGAGAATTAACGATTTATTAGAGAAATTTAGAGAAGCAAATTGGTTTTCTATATAACCTTGCTACTGGCTATTGGCAGATAAAAATGAGTAAAAAAGATAAGGAAAAAACAGCTTTTATTTTTCAGTTTGGCCTGTACAAATTCAATGTTATATATACCCTTTGTTTAAAGAATACATCAGCAACTTTTCAAAGGTTAATTAATTATATTCTTCAAGATAGAGGTTAGAACTGGCCGAAAATTCTTTAACCAGTTAATAACCAGTTAAAATATTTGTTAACCAGTTAATAACCAGTTAAAATATTTGTTAACCGGTTAATTAACCGGTTAAAATTAACTTTGGCCAGTATTATAAATTTGACCAGAGTTAAACAATATTTTGTTAATTATAAAAATCTTAATTCTGGCTGGAAATTGAATTTCGACTAGATTTAAATTCATCTATTTTAACTGGTTAAAAAAAATCTTTAACCAGTTAACATATTAACCATTTTAATCAGTTAATTAACCAGTTAAAATTAACTGGTTCTAACCTCTACTTCAAGAATTCTTAAAGTATTTTAAGCGATCAAGCAAGCGAATTTAATGATCAAGCTTAAAAAGTTTCACTTTTATCTATCTAACATAACGTACTTAGGACATGTGATTGAAAGGAATGGGTTACAACCTGACCTGCAAAAATTGATAAAGTTAAAAGATTTTCCATTCCAGTTGACTTAACAAGTTTAAGGTCTGCACTAGGATTATTTTCATATTACTGATAATTTATTCCAGGATTTTCAAAGTTTGCTAAACCTTTAACTCAATTGTTGAAAAAGGAAGAACCATTCTCTTGAACAGATGCTCAATAAAAGCCTTTTGATATTTTAAAAGAGAAGTTAATTACTGCATCTATTTTGCAGTATCCAAATTTTAATAAGTTGTTTATTCTATACACTGATACTTCTGGAAATAGTTTGAAAGCTATTCTCTCTCAAAAGTTAGAAAATAGACTCAATTGTGTAATAGCATATGCTAGCAGAAGTATGAATAAAGCTGAGCAAAATTATGGAATAACTGATCAAGAATGCCTTGCAATTGTATGAATTGTGAGATATTTTCACCATTATTTGAGTTCACAACTTTTACCATCGTTACTGGCTATTTAGCTTTTAAATGGTTACAAACATCAAAAATTCCTAAAGGAAGAAAGGTACGATGGATCATGGAACTTCAACAATATGATTTTAAAATAAAGCATAGGCCTGGAAACTAAATGCTAATGCTGATACTCTTTCTCAAATTAATGCTAATCAAAATATGAAGATAATACATATAAAGCTTTTATGGTAACTACTGTTAAAACTGAAGAATTAGAAGACGAATGTCATACTTCTTCTGAACATAATTCTACTAAAGATAATAAAGAAACATAGTTTGAGAAACAATTATTTCAGCAATTTTTCAACGTACCTTTAATTACTACAGTTGGATATGAAAGTCCAAAGGATGAAATAGAAGATATATATCGTGAAAATATTAAAATTAAATTGATCATAGCTAATTAACCTATTACTAAAGGAGGATCTCAATATACTTTTGCCTGTGATATAAAGAATCATCATATTTATACCTATTGTAAGACGTGCAAAAAGAATCTACTTTATGTATAGATAAGGAATGAAACCCTTTAATAATAATTGAAACTTAGACAAAACTATATTAAAATAATAATAAAGGATACAATATAATCCATTCGATATGATAAAAGCTGAAACTGTTAAAACTATATTAAAAACATAGAAAATGGTATGAAGAAATTATTTTGAGGAGGTTTCAGTAGACATCTATAATCTTATGGCATAATTATTCATGATTGTATTATAGGATATGAAAGAGAAAAAATTCACCTTGATATAAAACTAACTTATCTAGTTAATAATATATAGTGAGAAAAACCAGTTCTAGTTAAACAAGAAAATGCATACTCTCAACTTTATGAAATGTTAGATATTATCCACCCATCCTTATATTAATCTTTCATTTGTTTTAATATTTAAATATATTTATTTGAGTGAAAGCTAAAATGTTTGCAGTGTTACAAACAGCTCACTATGGATATAAAATAATATAATCATCTTTTTAATTATTTTACAAAACAAAATTTTATCAGATGAATTAATACTAACTCAACAACAAAAATTAGTTATACAATCTAGACATTTTGAAATTAAAAATAATTATTTGTATAAACATGTTTGACAAAAGCTTCTTAGAGTTATTCGATCACATGAAATAAAAGCTGTACTTTATATAATGCATAATGATCTAACTGCTGGACATTTTGCAGTAGATATAATGTTTGATAAAATCAAAGAATGATATTATTGGCCACAATTATATGAAATATTAGAAAATATGTTCATTCTTATAATAGCTGCCAAAGAAGAGGAAAACTAAAGAAATATGAAGAGCTACATTTTATACCAGTTTAAGCATCTTTTTATCAAATTAGTATAGACTTTGTTAGACCTTTACCTATAACATCAAATGGAAATAAACATATTATAGTAGCTGTTGATTATTTTACTAAGTAGTCTAAAGCTAAAGCTGTTCCTGAAGCTACTGCAGAACAGGTTGCCTTATTTATTTATGAATATATAATCTGTCATCACAGATGTCTTGCAAAAATCCTTTCTAATAAAAGAACCCATTTTAATAATCAAATGATCAAGGAGTTGATAGATAAGTTCAAAATCAAATATCTACTATTGATACTAAACAAATGGTTTAGTGGAATATTTTAACCATACCTTGTGTGAATCTTTAGCAAAAACAGCATAAAATCTAGATAATTAGGATCTACAAATTGCATTAACTTTGTTTGCATATTGTATAAGCAAACACTCTGTCACTAAAATATCTCCTTTTTATCTCATGCATGAGAGAAATACAATACTACCCCTGAATGATCTTGACGATCAAAATGTTATGTTATCTAAACATTTATAAGATTTAGTTGATCAATTGCTTCAAATTAGAGAAATTACAAAAAATCGTATTTGCAATAGCATAGCAAAAACAAAAAAATCGTCATGATAGACAAATTGATCATCTTTTCCAATTTAAAATTGGTGATAAAGTTCTTTACTATGATGCGGCTAAAGATAAGCAATGATTTGACAAACTAAATTTAAAATGAAAAGGACCCTACTATATCTATTAAGTTTTAATGAATGGATCGTATAAGATAAGAGAAATAGATGGAAGAGTATTACATATACCTGTAAATAGAACTCTGAACAGGTCAGTTCAGGTCAGGTCAATCAAGTTATCTGAACTGAGAGGACTAGATTAGGTCAAACAAAAATCTGACCTGATTTAAATTTTTATTTGATCTGATCCAACCTGACTTGACCTGACCTAATCTAATCTAATTTGATCAAATTATTTAAATTATTTAATAAACAATATTATATTTAATTCAATTTAAAACTCTAATTTATTTTGTTATTTTTCTTTTGCTTTTTCTGTAAAAAAATTGTATGTGAAATGATATGGAAATTTTTAATTTAATGATTAAGTACAGTTGTATGATTAATTACAGTTGCACGATTAATTATAATTATACTGAAAATCAATTTTCCAATCTTTTTTTTTTCTTTTTTTAACAAAAAAAAACACTTATATTTTATTTAACATAATCCTTAAAAAAAACAACCTTATTTTTTAAATACTTAAACTTGTAAGAGCTCTTACTAAATGTAATTATTTTATTTTTGTAAATTTTAATTTTTATATATATTTAATAATCTTTTTTTATAAACATTAATACAGAGATTTCATGACGAATTTTAAGCACTTTGGTTAAAGTCAATTACCTTTCATTTCTAAGTAAATATTGTTCAGCAGGTTCGATACTATTTACATTTAATGTTTTATCTTGATATGATTAATATTCGTGTAAAAATAATTTTTTTTATAACTTTACTAAATAAGTCACACTTTTTTGACTTTACAAGGAAATTTGAGCACTTTGGTCAAAGTCAATCGCTTTTCATTTCTAAGTAAAAGTTGCTTAGCAGGTTTGATACTATTTGTATATAAAATTTAATCTTGATTGGATTAATTTTCGTGTTGTAATATGTGTTTTTATAACTTTATTAATATTTTGAACCTTTTTTTTTTAACTTCACAGGATAATTTGAGCACTTTGATCAATGTCAATCACTAAGTGAAAGTTTTTCAGCAGGTTCAATATTATTTACACCTAATTTTCTATATTGATTGGATTAATATTCGTATAGAAATAATTTTTTTTTGTAACTTTACTAAATAAGTCATACTTTTTTAACTTCACAGGATAATTTGAGCACTTTGGTCAAAGTCAATCACCTTTTATCTCTAAGTGAAAGTTGTTCAACAGGTTTGATACTATTTATATCTAATGACTGGATTAATATATTCATGTAGAAATATTTTTTTTTGTAACTTTACTAAATAAGTTACACTTATTTAACTTCACAAGGAAATTTATTCACTTTGGTCAAAGTCAATCACTTTTCATTTCTAAATAAAAGTTATTCAGCAGGTACGATATTATGTGCATATAAAAGTTAATCTCGATTGGATTAATATTCGTGTTTTAATATGTGTTTTTGGTACTTTATTAATATCGCGGACCTTTTTTTTTAACTTCACAAGATAATTTGATTACTTTGGTTAAAGTAAATCACTTAATACGCATTAAGTAGAAATGTTCTATATATTCGAATCTATATACATATAAATTTTTGTATCATGTGATTTAATATTCGTTGAATAATAGCTTTTCATAACTGTATTAATTCTCAAATTTTTTTGTTTTTTTTTGAATATTATATTTGTGTAATTTATTAAATACTGTATTAATATAATGTATATCGCGAAATTACCACACTTTATAAAAAAAAAGTATCAAATAAAAGTTTTTAAAAGTTATTATTTTGTTTTAATATAATTAATTTTCTTTAAATAAATTTAAAAAAAATTTTTTTTATTGATTTTTATTGTATTTTTAAGATTACATAAAACAGTAATTTATATAATAATTAAATATTACATTTACAGTTTTTCATATAGAATTTTATTCTTTTTTAAATGTGCTTTTTATTTATAATAATTAATGATAAATTTAAAAACTTTTATTAAGAGTAAAGTACACTTTGAATTTCATAAAAAGTCTGCAAAAAAAGATCTTTATTCTCTTTCCCTTCCATCTGTATGTTACAATTTTTGCTTTATGCTTTTTGGTTATTTATGCATTCTTGTAAATGTTTCAATCATGTGAACTGTTTACATTACACCTGATCATCTAAAAGTAGCTTTGTTTTATTTTTATTTTTAAACAATAAATTTTAATATATAGCTATATATAATTTGATTGGTTGACCTATCAGGTTAGGTTTACCTGACCTGATCCGACTTGATTCAAAAAAGGAAATTTTTATTATTTATTCATTAAATAATATCAAAAATATTTAATATATAGGGATTGGCGTCCCTAGTTCAGTTGGTAACAACTGAGCTCCTATTGTGGGTTACACTGCGATAGCCACAGGTTCAAGTCTCAACTGAGGCATAAAACTAGATAATTTTTGAAAGAATTTCATATGTAACTGAATATGTGAACATATATACTAATATGTGTTAAAAACTGGTCGATTGATCCATCAATCAGCGTTAATCATGCCTAAATACTGTAATCTGCAGAACAAGTAGATGCAAATGAAGCCAGGGATTGACAGAAACTTGGTTGACGCTGATAGGCCTGTAATGGGTACTGTCTTACGTCTTCAATTTCAAGAGCCCTTACACAAGTAAGGAAGTCATTAACCAGTACATTAGTAGATTGGATAATATTTCGAGAAACTCTCGAGGTGATTATAGTTGATAATAGACTGCATTGCACTGCCGCAGCAACCATCCAATCAAGCTATCATTAGGGGTAGAGGCTGGGTTCGATTTCTGGATGAATTTGACGATATGAGTATGACAGCCACCTACCTTTCTGAGGTTCTATAAGATGATCAATGTCTAAGCCTTCCTGATCATGTGTAAAAAATATCCTGATACTGGGCAGAGGTAATAATATCCAGATATTGTATTGGTAAAAATAAGGGAAAAACATGACACAAATACCTTGTGGCTGAAAGTGATCTCTCTATCCAAATTTGACAGTGGTTCTGAGGTCTAGGAGCACTGAGGGTATACTCTCGGGGATGTCTACCTAGGTGGCAATCTTCAGACCAGTATTATCGGGTGAGTTCTGGCTAGTACTGTATGTCTAGTCACGACTTTGTGGATTTCTCAAGTGTAGAGGTTAACATAAGTTACTCCTTAATACGCCATTAACAAATTCCTATGTACCAGATACTGCAACTTTAAAAAAAAAAAATATTTAATATAAAAAACTCTTTCTGCTTCTCCACCATATCAAAAAATAGCAGAAAACAAAATAACAACTGCGGTCGCTCTGCGTCGCCCAAAAGTATCCAACAACCTAACAAAAAATAAAACACTATGCAGACAGTTGAACTAACAGTTTCTTTATCTGTCTCAATGAACAATTTTGTCTCTGGAAATGATATGGAAGTCGAAAACACTCTTGCCGAAACTTCTTTGGTAAACAACAAAGGAAAAGAAAAGGAAGTTCTCTCTAACAACAACGTAGCCTCTTCCTCCAGTACCATGAACGTTGACAATAGCTCCGACCCTCTTAAAACCTTATCGCTACTGAGGAAGACCTTCTTGCTTTTACCAACAGTCGCCTTCTCAAAAAATTTTTTGCGTATTGTTTACTCGAAAAATATCAAGGCAGAACCCCCCAATAAAAATTGCTGACATTATCAATTAGCACTACATAGAGTTACTTTCCTTTTCAGGTATCACACGTGGCAAATCTCTAGCAGATCATAAACAAACCATTCTCAAACTTGCCTTTCTGGACCAAAATGAACAAGATAATTTCTGCAAAGTGCAGATTTCACAATTGGACAATAACACGTTCTTACCACTTGTCCTACAAAAACAAGCTCCATTTACTCCAGAATTTTCCATTACTGTAACAGAAATTCCACTAGATGCTACTGAATTGCGCCTTAAAAATTGTTTTCTAAATACGGTAATATTACTTGTATTATAATAGAAACCCGTAACTTATGGCAACGAGCGAATATCACCTTTGACAAGGAAGCCAATTTCACTGAACTTGATAAAGGAGACGGAATATTCCTTCTCAATGACATGATTAGATTTCATAGATGCAACTTACTTCGTGTAGACATCCAGAATAAATCTAAGTTCTCAATTAAATTAACTAATCTTCCAAGGAATACAATGTCATGTGATCTCTTGGATATAGGTCGAATGATAGAAGCAACTATCTGGATCGTTCCCAGGGCCAGGTCAAATTATAACTACCTCCAATACGCTTACTTTTACTTTGCCTCTGCGGAACTCTGTGAAGCGGCCAGTAAACTCAAGGATCTGATACTTAATAGTAAAAAAGTTGAATGGACGGACTCCAAGAAAAAACTTTGTACTATCTGCTTGTCTGCTCATCATAATTCAACAAACTGTCCAAAACATAGACACAATCTGAAAGATCATAATATGCAACAACTTTATCAAAAGTTTTAACCAGCTCAATTCAGTAACTAAGTTGCACCAAAAAAATAACAACAAAGAGGTGCAGTAAGAGATAACGTAATCTTTGTAAATACTGTTAAGAACAAAAAGAAGGATAACCAAACTAAAGGTTCCTCATCCAATCCTCCACCACAGACTTTTTCTGACAAAAAATACAAACCAAACCCTAAACCCTTATCCTAGGCTGACGATATTTCTGACGATATGGATATTGAAACAGACAATTCAACCAGGGTACTTAAGCCGATCAATGACCTTTCTAAAGGAACTGCTAAAGGAGGCTCTATGCACGATCAGGACTTCTAAAAATTTGTTACCACACAACTCGAAGCCATCACAAAACAACTTACCATTCTAACTTCCAGCTTAGCTTTCTCACAAGATAAGCTTAGTGTCATCGAAAAAGCACTCGATATTAACGTAATTACTTCTTAGAATGCAGCTAAACATAATAATACGCTTCCCTCAGAATCATCACCCACTGACGAAAAATATCCTTATATTAATGCCTCTAACTGCATTACTCCTTTGCAGAAAAAGACAAATGAACAGCTTATTACGATCTGTTATCGTCAACAAAGACATATATCCTCATTCACTTCAGCTATCAATAGTCTCTTCTTCATGTGTGCGAACTTCCAACAGATTCTTCTAAACAAAGGCCTGATGAGTGAGCATGATACCAAATTCTTCACTCCTATTACTGACACCTTAGATAGAAATATTAAAAGCTGCCTTGGTAGCTTCCCACAATAATTTTATTGCACATAATGAACATTGTCTTTACAAATATAGATTCTGATATGAATGTTATCACCCCCCAAAATAACTATTTGCCAACTATTAATATTGCATCATATAACGTTAGATCTTTCAACAATCTCGCCAAACAAAACTATTTAATATCCCTATATGAGTCACATGATCTCGATATCATCGGTCTCCAAGAAACAAATTTCAAATCCACCAATTCCTCTATTCTCAATCGATCTTTTCCAAACTTTACTATTTTCACTAGTACGTATTAGGAGAGCCAAACTAGTGAGTTTGGTGTCAGCCTCTCCTTCAGTAAAAAACTTGCCAAACACGTTTTCAAACATGAATCAAAATACGACCTTATTATTTACACTAAATTACAATTAGCTGACAAATAAAAGCTATTAGTTATTAATGCGTACTTCCCACCACTCAACCCTGGCTCAAAAGTACTATGCAGATCTATGCATACATATATCAATGCACTCCTTACTAAAGCAACCTGAGATAACCACCAAATCATCTTGCTTGGTGATTTTAATACTGATTTTGACTGTTCACAGAACCCACAACACACAATCCGTTTTATAAACTTACTGTCAAGACATAATTTGTTTGACGTTTTTAGCATCGTTTACAATACTAATCGTTCATCCTTCCTGTCCTTTTTTCATAATAATACTTCGTTACGAATCGATTACATTTGGATGTCCTCTGAAATGACCTTGAACATCCTCACGTGCCAAATAGTGTCTATAATACCTCTGTCTCTGATCATTCAGTTGTAATGACTTCAATGTCTAACTTCTTGACCACTCCCTCGAACGATAGATGATGTTCTAGGAAGAGTTTCTTTAATTACTCCCATATGGATGACCTGAAATGGGCCAAATTCGCTGCCAAAACTGACAATATCACCAAATACAGTTCCCTTAAAGACCTTTCCATTAAAAAGCACTAGACTCAGTCTTCACTCAACAGCTTGTGGAACGTATTTCAAGAATCCATAATTGCAGCGGCCAAATCCTGCATACTTGTAAGCAAAGCCAGAATAACCTGCTATAAAAAATGGCCTATAGGTCTCTCAACCGTTTATAAGAAAATCAAGACCTTACACAGATTCAACAAACTTACC
>CAJVPP010000978.1:0-23917 GCA_910592005.1 Funneliformis mosseae | reverse complement strand
CAATAATAAGATCGGATTACATATAATAAAATTCTTAAAATCAAAGTTTGATATAAAAAAAATGAGCAATATACCCACTAATCCTGAGATCCTTCGAAAGCATAAAGAAAAAGACGATGAGATAAATGAATAACGTGAAGAATGTCTTGCACATGATCAGGAAAGAAAATGGAAAAAATGAGCAGATGAATCATCAAAAGATCGTGAGGACAGGCTTACAAGCATGTGAGAATGAAAAATGGAAAAAAGTTCAGATAAGATCACTGAGGAACGTGAAATTCATCTTGAACTTGAGAATGAGCGTAAACGTGAAGCACGCCTTCGAAACCTATAAATCCATAATGTATCTGCAGCGTAAAATCAAAGTAAAGATGACTCACCCATAAATGACAGACCACTCTCAGCCACAACTATCAGCGAAGAAGACCATAGTTTATTGCAGAAATTTCGCAATAAAATAGCTAATATTAGATATAAATTTTGTCCTGTATGCAACGAGCGAATTCTGTCAATAATGATTATCAAGCAAATGTACCTATATTGTTACACAGAAAAAAAATCACCAAAGAAGTTTTTAAGCGAAAACAATATGGATCCTGGAGACGTACTGGAAGAATTAAAAGGTCTTACAGAGATCAAAAAGATGTTAATCGCCCAAGTTTTTACGGTAATGTCAGTATATCAACTCCGAAGAGATTAAAATTCCTACAGGAAAAATGTCATAAACTTTTCTCAAGACATATAAGAATTCACAAATCGGCTTCCGTGATATCCATCGTCATTAGAAATACTCTTGGTGCGATAGCAGTCAGCAAATGATCTAGCAGGTTTCAGGGATTTCATTGTACATCGCGAAAAAATTACTAGAGCCCTATTTTGGTTAAAAGAAAATAACATTTACTATAAAACATAATCATTGACAACGAAATTATCCAATCGTTACCCGTAAACGGATCTATCAGTAGTCAGTTTAAGCAGGTTCCTGATGAAACAACAGATGATATATCAGATGATGAAGGAAATGAAAATAAACAAATATCACGTTCGTTTGTACCATCTCTGCCTCTAACACAGCGTGAAGGTGATGCCATTAATGATACGTTTAACTGCGTGTAAAGCAACGATTCTCCTTTGATTTAGCCAGAGATCGAAGGCATTCCTGTCAATGAATTTAGTACACCTAGATATATGACAAGAGCATTTCCAACCCTTTATCTATACGGATGTAATGATCTTTATTCTGAACAGCCTCGGGACATCAAACTGGCAGAATATTTTAAGCATTTGTTGTGGTATAAAGACAGAAGGTTCGCAAGACATTTCAGGTAGAGGTATTTTGCTTTGAACTCTATAATGAGATAGAGGGCTTTACAAGAAGGAAAGGTTTACGTTAGTCAGCACTTAAGCGAAGGGCAACTTGATGTTACAAATATCTAGGAAATGATTAGCAATGGAGATAATCAAATAGCAGATCAGATAATGAGATATGGGGAAGGGTTACGTGGTTTGAGACAGTTTTGGATAGCTAGACATTACGAATTATCAGATATGGTTAAGCAGATGGATCATCAAGGACTGATATTTTTCACCTTTAGCGTGGTCAATTTTCACTGGCCTGAACTCCATCAATTAATGCCAGATGACAGGGAAGATTCAGATTTTGCAAAGCATTGTATGAAGAACATTGTAGATAATCCACATGTTGCCTCTTAGTTCTTTGATAAATATTTTGAAACATTCTTCCATGATGTGTTAGTACCTTGATGGAACCTAGAAGATTGGTAGTTCTGATATGAGTAGCAGCATCGAGGAAGCGTACATATGCATGGTATAGGAAAGATACAGAACGCATCTGTAATTGATTGGAAGCAATTAAAAGAAAACGAAGAAGAAATGGACAATATAATATAATATATAGATTCAATAGTTACCACAGTCAATCCAGAAATTAACGCAGCTATACCAGAACAACATCCATACTAAAAATATAGTGATAAAATAGATGACAGTTCACAAGATTATATCTAACTGATCAATAAACTACAGAGACACACACATTGTAGCCCTTCATATTGTCTTAGAGTCGACAGAAGAATGCGTCAATAAAAGTGCAGATTTGGATATCCTATGGATCACAGCGATAGTACATTCATACGCGACGATAATAATAGGCAGCCCAAGCTCATTACAGCGAGAAATAATCCAATTCTTAATCTGCACAGCTGACTCCAATTGCAGGGTTGGTGTGCTAATGTCGATCTAAAGCCAGTTTTTAGCATCTATGCGGCCTTACATTATATTTCTAAATATGCCAGCAAGGCAGAACCTCAGTTAATAGCTTTTACAGAGATATTTAGTCAGATCCTTAATAATAGCAATCCTAAAGAAGCTTCGCTTGCATCGATCTAAAACTTCTTCTCAATAGCGTTTCAAAACGAGACATCTCGGCTCAAGAAACTTGTCACTTACTTCTTAGCATTCTTCTTTACCATTCAAGTCGTACATTCGTTTCATTAAATTTTAAGGATAAAGCTACTAGATGGATTCATGGCATAGGTAGCAGAGACAATGAAAAAGGTTTCACCAATATTAGAAATGCAAATCGTATGGTAAAATTAGCTATCAACAAATATTGGAATCGACCTGAGAAGCTTGAAGAATTTTCATTGTTTAAATTATATTTAACACATAAAAATGTTGGTGAAAAATGGAAAATATGCAAGAAAGAAAATATCATACGTATATGGCTACGACTATTACCTCTTCATAATAGTGATTAGTGAAAGGAGTTCTGCTGAGTAAAGGTCATTCTTCACGTTAAGCATCAAAGCTTGAACAACTGACCGAAAATAATAATTTCGCTTGGTCAACACTTTATAACCAACATGTTGATACGATCAACAATGATCTAACTGACATGCTTGGTCAGCCTGAAGATGAAGAAGACGAATTAAATGATGATGAAAGCCAAGAAGAGATTGAAGATGAAGAGGAGGAGGAATTTTGGTTTGATTGGATGCAACTTGCCAAGATGGGATCAAATTCGAGGATATTGTCTTCATCTGATCTAGAATCTCGAGATATAGATCAGAATCATGATTGGATTAATGACGCTCAATAACATTATTTCAACATTGACATAACAAGTATTAGCAATTTTGTGTAGCAAGCTTCAAGTAATGACAGAAATAATATTAGAGAAGATGATACCGATTTTGTTGATTCTCAAACACTAAAGAGAATCAAAAAAAATTTTTTTGAGCGCATAGAATCACACTACAACAAAATCCTAAATGGTATTCAGGTAGAAGCATTAAGAATCATAATAATAGGAATCGCAGGTACCGGAAAGTCTTACCTCATCAAGGCAATTCGAGTAAGACTTTACGTAATGGTAGGTAGTGGATCTAAATATCTGGCACTGTGATTGCATTCACAGGAGTCGTAGCTTTTAATATCAATAGTGTGATGATTTATTCAACGCTTTTCATACCAATAATGAATAAAATAATTATGATCTAGATAGTAAACGACTGAAACAATTGCAAGAAAGGTTATAAAATATAATCTACCTCATTATCGACGAAAAAAGCATGGTTAGGCGGCGAATGATTGGTTTAATTGACATGAGGTTGAGGCAAGCATTTCCAGAAAGCAAGGACGAACCTTTCGGAGGTCAGTCTATGATAATGCTTGGTGATTTCAGGCAGCTTTTACCAGTGTTCGACCTTCCAATGTATACTAACCATATGTCGCATGATCCTATTTCTAATAATGGCATTGCATCATATAAACAATTTAAAGAAACATACAAACTTGATGTGGTTCAAAAGCAATTAGGTAACTCTAAAGAACAGCAGACCTTTAGAGACTTACTTCTAAGAATGAGAGAGGTGAATGCAGTTTTGATAATTGGAAAAAGCTCAGTACAAGATTTGAAGGAAAATTCGACAAGACCGAATAGGATCAGTTTTTGGATTCCATCTTTATCCTTACAAAGTGGAATGATGTAGACAAAGTAAACATAGAAATGCTTAGCTCGTTGAACAGACCAGTAGCAAAGATTACAGCAATATATAGTGAAAGAAGCGAGGCAAAAAAAGCTGACTCCGATGTGGCGAAAGGACTTGAGGTTCAACTGTTACTGGCAAAAGAAACTTGCGTAATGTTCACGGTAAATTTATAGACTGAAGCCAGTTTATTTAACGGTGCAATGAAAACTGTACAAGACATTCTATTTGAGGAACAGAGATCACCTTCACTTCCTACAGCAATTTTCATCAAGTTTAATCATTACGAAGGACCCACTATCACAAAAATTGGAGATGTCAACGTTATTCTGATCGTACCTATTAAACGCATCTGGGAATCTAAATCTAGAGCGGCTTGTTCTTAGCTTTAAATTCTAATATGTCTCACGTGGACAATAACAGTTCACAAGAGTTAGAGACTCACTTTGGCAAGAACTAAAATAGATCTCAGGAGTTGAGAATTCGCAGCAGATCTTTCATTTGTCATGGTATCGAGGGTCCGTTCTCTTAGAGATATTTTCTTTAAGCAGTTTATTTTCGACAGACTTTAACAAATAAAGGCTTGCAAAAAACTTCAAGAAAGAAAAGACGAAGAAGAACGCCTACTTTCTTTAATACCTCAAGAACAGGATTAGTATATTGGTGCAAAGGAAAAAAAAACAAATCGTACGAAAAGGGAGTTTTTTTTTCGCATATTTAGTAATGATAGATTTAGCGGTATATTTTGCTATGCAACAAGAAGTTTATTTTTTTTGATATATAATAACCAAAAAACACAAATTAAAAAGTATATAATTTTTTTATTTGTTTTTCAAAAAGTTTAAAATTTGTTTATTATTTTTTTTAATAAAATACATGTATATCGTATTTCTATTTTTGTCGATTTCATGATTCATTGTAAAACAGTAAGAACAAATCACATGGCATCTACTCACAGGTTGAGCGGGCGGACATCGGGACACTTTGCGTAGATATATATAGTCCTTTACTTCGTTCCAGACTAATTACTTTTATACAAAATGAAAAATTAAACTTTTAGAAATTACATTATTTTTATGTAATAAAATAAAAAAAAAATTGTTAATTATTTAATATTATATTATACATAAAAATTTCATAACACATAAAATAATTCTTATCAATAAAATTTAAGATGATTTATATTAAATAGAGTATATTAAAGAAACATTTATCATAAGACTGATAAAATGATTTCTTATCAGTAATTCTACTTAGCCAATTTATTTCATAGTTGATAAATGCTGGGTAGTAATCCTGATCTTCAAAACCACATCAATCAAAATCTATAAGTATTATATATTACATATCATCAAAACCCTCTTGAATCATGATGTTACTCTTACAAAAGTCACTAAATACCAGTTTTTTTTCATGTAATTTCTGCAAAGCATTGTGAATTTCCTGTAATATTTTCATCTTTTGCTAATTTGCCAGTAGCATTGAAAAGTATGCTACCATTAATATATTCTATAATAATTATATGTAAACTATATATTTCATCCTTGTTGTAGTATAATAATTAAGATATAAATCCATATTCAGCATACAGTTTATGAGCTTTAACATTGTATTATTATGCAAATTTAATAATCAATTGACAATTATCATTATTTATGTATGCATATTAAAGATTCTTTTCTTTTATTAATTTATCATCATAAATAAGCCTAACAATTACAGTCAACTCTTATTATAACGAACTCTATGTTCTAGATCTCAACTTCGCTATAAGGCTATAGTGAAGATTTTAAGAGATTTGATTGGCCAATTCGCTATAACAAGAGTATTTTTATTATATTTGTTCAAAAAATTTGTTATATCAAGAGTTCACTATATCAAGAGTTGACTGTATATTGTTTATTTTAAACTTATTAAAATAAGGAAAAAATCATTATACATTATCTAAAGAATGATCTATTAAGTTAAGTTATTTATAAAATTCCTTTAATAAACAAACAGACTGCTGCAAAGCTTTAAGTATCTGTATTATATGATATAAATAATTGCTATTCTTTGTTTAAATAAGAAATATAAATAATATAAAATAGTATTAGTATTTAGTTATTTGATCGTTTGGTCACAGTCAAAATGGTTAAATTTTATTTTAAGTTTGACCGGTCAAAAAAATTTTTTTTATATAATAGCTCACAAAAGAAACAGAATATAATTAGTTAATTACAAAAAAAATTTGATGCCTTCAATGTTCAAAATGTTAAAAATTGCAAAAATTGACACTTTTAATATTCAGAATATTCTATTTTACAAGAATTTTTAATGTCCTGAACATTGGAAACCAATTTTTTTAATAAATTGTAATTTGCAAATAAATGACAGCCAAAATTTATAAAGTCATGTAACATTTGACTGATTTTGGCTAATTGGTGATTTAGCTGCTTATTTTGGCCAATTAGCCAAATTGGCTAGTGGTTAAAAAATTAGGCTTGACTGCAACCAAATGCTAACTATAGTATAAGAGAATTAATAACTGATTGATTCAAATGTACTGCTCCTGAAATACAAAGCTATGAACCTATTATTACTATGATAAAATATGAGCAATTACATATCTCTCTTATTTTTCTTATTTTATCTTATCAAATTTAATTAAATAAGTATTTTATTACTTACAAACTATATATAAATTTGTATGTAAATTTACCTTTTCTTATGCTTAATATTTAGCATAAAAGATATTTCCTTGAATATAAGAGTCACTATGTGTTATACCAATTTTATTCTTTAATTCATAAATCATAATTAATCCAGTTTTTCCATATTCATTTTTGATTTAGCATCTTATCATACCATTATTACTAGATTTATCAGAAAGAACTCTTTTTCTAATGAATATTTAAATAATTTATAAATGTATTTCTCTACAATTTTCTGTCGACTATCTTCTATTTTATATACTTCTAATATTTCATTAACAAAATTACTAACCAATTTAAGAATATTTTCTGATATAACTAGATTCTTATTATTATAATCTTGTAAAAATTTGTTAAAGACATTATGATAAAAATTGATAGGCTAACTAAAATTAGGATGATGGTTTTTGAAAAGATTTTAAAGTTTTCAGTATTCAGAATGTACAGAGACTGCTGAAGGTGAATCTATATATTATATTTCTGTTATATTTTTTTCTTATGTTATGATAATAAAGTTATGTTAACAAATATTAAATCTATTTAATAGTATATTATATATAACTTACCTTTCAGTTTTTTTATAGTTGTATTAATATCTTTTGAATTCATTAAACGTTTTTTGCCTAAAGAGGAAAACAGAATAGATAAATTGAGATGTTACCAATAAAGCACAAGTTATTTAAAGTTATAAACAATATATTGAATAAATAAAATAAATGAAATGGAATAAATGAAAAATAATTTTTTTTTTTGCATAATTTATTCATTACTTTTCTTTAAAATCAGTAAGTTTTTTTGTAAGAATATTACCTGCTTTTCTCAATCCTTTACTTTCTTCATTAACTCTTTTTCTTTTTTCTTCAGTCTTTCTTTCACCTTTTTATCTTCTTTGTTAAGCTTTTTTTTCTTCCTTCTCAATGTTTTTAGTAACATTCTATCATCCTCCCCATCTTTAAATTCTTTTAACTTGTCTTTCATCTTCCTATATTCTTTAAGTGCAATATCTTTGTCTTTTTTAATTTTTTCAATAAGAGTTGCCATTATAAAAAAAAGATTTGTAGAATTAATTTTAAAAAATTTTTTTTATTGATTTAGATCGTAATTGTTACAATTAATTATTTTTTATATATAATTTTGACCAATGATAAATTAGTGGATACATGACTTAGAAATTAAACAACAAAAAGAAATTATTTTATTTTAATTCAACTAATAATAGAAAAATATAAGTTGAAAATCATCAAAGCACTTGCATGGAAGAAAATACTCAAACCCAAAGTAAAGATGACACTGCAATTAGTTGCAATCATGTGATGCTTATTTGTCACCAGTTGCACTAGTTATAACTTAATTTTTATTAATATTACAACTAGTTGCAACCCTGTGATGCTTATTTATCACCAGTTGCAACCAGTTGCAATGTCATCTTTAACTCAAAGCTACTATGAGTATTACTTATTGATTATTTATTTTAAACCAAAATTAAATTGTTTAATAGTGATTATTAGAAGGATTTATTATTTACTTGAAAATTAAGTGAATTGGTAATATTTTTATAATGTTCTAATATAAGGTAGGATTATTTACCTTATTTTAATTTCAATAAGAAAAACAAAGATTTGTAACATATTTTTAATATAGTAGAATTTGTTTAAAAACTCAAATAATGTTTTTTTATTGATTATTAATTACATTTTGCATAAAGAAGAAATATTTTTGTAGTAAAAAAATAAATCAATATTGTAATAATATTTTCTTTCTCTGCTTTTTGTTAAGTAACAATATACTTTCACTCTACTTTCTTTTCTTAATGTTTATTATTTTTCTTTTTTCTTAATAAATTTTATAAGTAATCTTTTTTTTTCTTAATAAGTTTCTAATGTCTATCATTTATTTTAAAAATATAAGGAGCAATTTTTTCACCTTGTTCTTTTTTTAAAATACTTTTAATAATATTATAATTTTTAGATTACATTGTAAATCTTATTATTTTTATATAGGGATAGTTCTATATATCACTTAAGATAATAGATGTGATATTATAAAACTGATAATTATGATTATACTACAATTATACTAAATTTTAATCTTTGAAATCCTTGGTAACATCAATGTTTACTTTATCTGGTTTTGTTACAACATGTCCTATATGATTTTATATTTATATAATTTTAGAATCATATATTTTCTCTTACATATGCTTTTAGCATATGCTAACTTAGGATTTATTAGGATCAATAGATTTTTATATTTTAAAAAATTAATTAATTATATATTTATTTTATTTATTATTAATTTTAATAAAATCCTATATTTGCTTTTGATTGATATATAACTAAGAAATAAAATAAAAATTTTTGTAAAGATTTATTTTTAAGTTGGCAAAATAGAATCAAAATTCTTTCTAAAGATTTTGATAGAGTTATTAAAATAATATATGATTTAAACATAAATTATAAATTAGATTTAGCTGAAAATATCTTTATAAATTTGTTATTTACAAAGATATTGAAAATAAAAAAGACATTATTATTATTAATGAAAGTTAATCTATTCTTTTAAAATGTAAAATAAAATTATTAAAAGAATAATTTGTAATATTGTAAAAAAAATATTGCAAATTATTTTAGGCTTAAAATGAAACTTACCATAGATGTACATCCTAAAATTAATTGTGAACAAAAAACATATGCTAATTCAGAAAAATTAATTAGTCATAGTCTTCATGTAAACTTTTTAGATTTATCAATCACTGATTCATATGTATATAAAAATAAAAATTTTGATTTAGAGATACAAAAAATATATGATAAAAATGGAAATAATTTTAAAGAATGGTTATATAAAAATGTTAAAAATTATGTACTATGATCAATATTATTATACTAAGAAAATGAAACTATTTGTTAAGTTTAGAGCAATTTCTCTGCCAAGATATTAACAAATGTGTGAATTATATATAACTATTTATAATACATAACTAGCTAATCTACATTGACTTAATAATTAAGTGGGCAAATAATAAAATATTTTTTATCACTTTATTTAGTATTATATAGTTCTTTGCTTCACTTCAAACTAATAAAACATTTAAGCAAAATGTAAATTTAAATAATGAATAGAAAATAGATACAGTATTTTGTATAAAAAACTATGAAGCTGCAGGATATTAGGATAAGAATAGATCAGAATTTGTAATAGGATTTGTTTATAAAATTAGTGTAGTTAAAGAAGGATATTTTATTTATTCTGAATATAGTATTTACTATTAACATGATATCAAATTTAATATAGTATTAGTTAACATAAGTTATATATATATAGCTAAACTTAAATTTAAGTAAAAGTAGTATTTAATATATTAGCGTTAGTATAATTACTTTAACTAAAAAACTGCTAAAGTAATAAAAAAGAAGCAAATATTATGAATAATTAGATTTTTAAATTAATTTTATAATAATTTTTATTTATTTATATTATTTTATTAATAAAATCATTAAAATAAAAATCTAATTATACTAATTTAATGTTTAATTATCTTATTGATAAAAAATAATTAAATCCATGCATTTTTAATGAAATTTAAAATTTATAATTTAAATTAATAAAATAAATTTTAATTATTAACTATTAATACATTTTAAGTATTTTAATTATTATGGTATATAATTTTTATAGTTTTAAAATATTAATTTATTAATAATACTATTTCAAGTCAACTTGAATTAAGTCAAGTTTAAGTCAAGTTTAAATTAAGTTAAATTAAATATTTAACTTAACTTGAATTTAACATGACTTACAAATTATTAAATCAAAAAATATAAATTTGACTTGATTAAACTTGACTTGACTCATCTGACTCATAAGTTAATTTAACTTGTTCAGAATTCTATTCTTATTTTAGTAGATTTCTTTAAATTCACAGAAATAAGAAAATTTATAGACTTTTGCACATTCTATATATATTAAATATATAAGACACAAGTTTAAATAATAAACTAATATCATTTTAGACTTTATATTGATAGAAGAGTTATACATATCACAATATATATTATACATTTTATATTATATATCTGTATCTTACTTGTTATGTATTATATGTTATGAAAATTAAATTTACCAAGTAGTTTGTAAGTAATAAAATTAGCTATAAAAATAAAAATATATTTATTATATATAATTATTAATACATATGTCTTTTTTAAATAATTTATTTATTAAAATTTGGAAAGAAATAGAAGAATTTCTTCTTACATATTGTATAATTACTTTGGAATTTCTGGTGTAATTTTTTTAAATGTCTTTTGCATTTTTTATGAATTATATTTCAGGTTTTTTTAAGTTTATTGATATTATAATAAATCATAAACCTTAAAATGTTTATTTTTTTAAATTACACTTGTATTTATAATTTTTTTATCTCAAATATATTTTATAACTTTAATGTATAAATTATATAACTTAGTTATATTTTGGCCTCTTATTGTTAAAAAAATTAATTTAACGACAAAAAAAATAAAAAAGACTATCTTAATATTTATATATCATTTCGCAAAATCATATGTAGTTTGTATACAAATTAATTCTACTATACTAATTTTATTTAGATAATCAAATATTCAAAGATTTTATAATACACTGTATATAGGATAATGAATTTTAAAAACTCAATTTTTAAAACTCTTGTGATACATAACTTTTGCCAAAATTTACATATAAATTCTATACAAATTCTAATTTAAATTATATAAAAGATTTTTAAGATCCTATCTATATTAAGATTTTTTTATATATATAAATATTTATTAAATAATATAAGTATCATTTTTATTGATTATTTATTTAATAATAAAAAAAAAAAAAAAATTTCTATCTATTTAATACTAACTTTTTTAATATCCTATTATCAAATTATTTTAATATTAATATTTAAAAATAATAATAAGATTTTTTAATCTAATTATTTTATTTATAAATTAAAATTTAAATAATTCAATTATTTTTAGATTATTTATTTAAAATGATAAAAATTTGAAAGAAATAGTAATTTAATAAGTGCTAATTAAATTTGTATTTTATCTGTACTTAAAAGAGATCATATAATATGTAAATTTATAGATTTATAATTTAATTATTGAAAAAAAATAAAGAAGCTAATAAGAAATATAAAGGAATTAAATCTTTTTATTAATTATTCAAATTTTTATATAAATCTGAAAATAAAGAATTATTTTTTATTAAAATAAATATTAATGATATTATAAAATACTTTATAATAAAATAATATAATTTAACATATTTGAATTTAAAATATTTCTACATCTATTAATCAGATTATATAACTTTTAGATTATATAATCTTAATCAAAAACTTTTAAATAAATTAACTGTATAAATCAAATTAATAATTCTTAAGATACTTTATTTTAAAGTGTTTACTATATCACTAAAAATACTTGATCTTTTACTTAAAGTTAAATTTTTTTTTTTATTAAATTTAAAAATTTCATTTTTACTTTTTTATTATATGCTCTTGAAAATTATAATAATTTTTAAATTTTATCAGTTTATCTATAATTATGAATGATTTTTTAATAAGTTTATTAAAATATACTCTACAATAACATAACTTATTAATTGTTTCACTTTTTCAAGTTTATTGAAATAATGTATTTTTTTAATTTTATACTATTTTAAAGAAATAAAAAAACAAATTGTTAACAATAAAATCATTATAATATAAAAAAAACAACTTTAATTTTATATTATATAAATAGTAAATTATTTAGTATACAATTCTATTATATAAGCTATACAAATTTATATTAAATTTGATTTATATAATATACTATTACTTGAAATATTCTAGCCCTATTTGTCTGAGTATTATACAAATACTAAAACTTTGTTATTACACGTGTATTACTATAACTTTATTCCATAGTATATCTTTTTTCACAAAAAATAAATATTAAAATTTTAATAAAAATAACTTAAAGATTTAAATATTTTGTTAAATCTGAAAAAAAGTTTAAAATTAAATTTGAAAATATTTTGATTTAAAGTTTATATTTAGTATATAAAATTATTTTTACAATTTTTTTAAAAATTTTATAAATAAATTATATTTAAATATAATAAGAATTATAAATAAATTGTTTATTTAAATTTATTTTAAAAAAAGATAGAAATAACTAAATATATAATATAATATAATATCAAATTTTACAGATTTTTTAATATAATTTTTTTCAGTTTTCTTTTTATTACTTAAATAATTTACCAGTAACTTTTTAAATTTAAGCTATAGAGTAATACTATTTATATAATAAATAAAGAACATGATATTATTTATATCTCAAATATAAAATGAGGTAAGGTAACGTCATTCAGAGAGATGACATTTTCATCAAAATAACTTCTTATAGTTAATCTTATTTCGATCCTTTAAGGAAATTGTATATTGTTTCTTTTTTATATATCATATATCAAATCGAATTAATTTATTAAAGTTTTATATGTTCGTCAATTAAACTATTTATTACATCATGCTTTAACTACATTCCGATTAGTTTTACTTAAGTATCGAGCGAAATAATTTCGGAAATTGTCGGATGGTTTCGCCCAGATCTGGAATTTCACGAGTAAACACATTTTTAAATTTGTTAAAAGATTTCTTGTTTAATTTCATACAAATGAATTCGCGCATTGCTTAGAAAATATTCTCTTGTTCAGCCTCCAATGATTTCACATGCTCTTAATAACATCAAGTTGGCGAGCAGGATATAAATTTGTGCTTGAATTGATTGGTCGAACAAATGAACATACGTCATAAGAATCAGTCTCTATATTTGACATTTGACATGTCGATAACGCATCATTAAATGATGATCAGCGTTTTTTTTTTTTTGTTTAAACCTTAGATAGCCACAAATCCAAAAACAATATCTCCTTGCATCCAATCGAAAAATAACATATGTATTTATAAAAAAAAAAAATTATTTACACATGCGATTACATACTTTTTTTTTTTTAAAGTTCAAAGAATTTTTAATATTTTCAAGAATTTGCAATTATTCAGTACACATGTTTTATTGTCTCGTTCCTTTTGATTAATTTATAAGGGATCATTTTTTTAGGAGTAAATACAGCCATCGTGTGAATTTCAAGCGTGAGAAAATGGCTTTTATTATTGGCCCTTTACTTGCTCATTCCTGATAATTTTTTTTTTTTTATTCACATCAGATGATTTGATTTTCAAAGCAGATTGATTAAAATTAAGGAAGAACTGCGGGGATGAGATGCGTAGTAACTTGAACGTAGTATAAAATAACAGGTTTTTTTTTGATTTTCATATATTATGAAATATTCCCCTCCACACAAAAAATAACCTTAAATTAAAAAATGAACAATGTCGAAAAAAAAAATTTTTTTTTATTGTATTTATTTAATAACGACATATCTACATATTATTACATACTATTATTTATATTAATATATTAATATATTAATATATATTAATATTATATTGTAATTTAATATTATCATACTTTATATTGATAAACATAAAAGGATTTGATGCACTTCAATGGTTAATCGGATTCTAGAATTCCGGGTTATTTACTGTGGTTTACTTTTTTGCAATTAAAGGAATTGGGTTGGGGAAATTTTTTCATTTGGAATTACATAAAGAAAATACGTAATCATTTCCAAGTCAGCTGGAATTATAATAGCGAGGATCAGTTCAGTTAATCGGACAATTTTTCCCTCAGTCACACGCATTGAATGCTGATATTCATTTGCTTTATATACTAAACTGTATGCTAGATAGTGCAATTACTAAACTCAAATTGGATCTTAGAAAAAGAAAAAAGAAATTATTTATTTATTATTCATTATTAAAGATTATACATATTTTTTCCCTTTCTTTTTTTTTTTTTTTTTTTTTCTTTGAAAATATCAAACTCCTATACTTTATTAAGATGTGAGTCACATATCACTCATATGATAGAATCCCCAAAAAATTCCCCCAAAAGAATATTTCCCCGTTTTAGAATTTTGACCAATTAATTTAAAATATAAACATTACACGAAATACCCCAAAAAAGAAGGTATTTAAAACAATCTGAATGAATTATTTTATATTATAACTGATAGTTGATTTTCTTGGTGTGTCACAAAGTCCAATGTCTTTCTCAACGTGAACATATCAGATCATATCTTAATAGGTCAAAGATTTTCACAACAGTTAATGACTTACATAAAGAATTTTTGAATTAAAAAAATGTAATGTGCCGTAATTTGGCATTACATCATATTTGTTTAATTTGTATAATAAAAAATTGTATAGTGATAGAGTTTTTATTTTAAAAATCATCCCCAACAAAAAAAAAAATGATTTAAAATCCTTCCGTTTTCCTCTCTCTCGTTTAAAATTTTTTTTTTTTTTTTTTTTAAGAATCTTTGATCCATCTGTTTTTTTTTTTACCGTTTATTTTTTAATAAAAATTTTGTCTCTTTACTCAAAAATATATATATATATAAAATATATATAAATATAAAATACATGTCTCGTAGTTCGTGGTTTGGTTTCTCTATCGTTGAACAAAGTTTTGCTGAACAAAATAATAATGATAATACTTTATCATCCATAGACTCGCAAAACAATGATAATAATATATCTTCTTCATCCCCTCTAAAAGAACAGGGATGTTCAGAAAATATAATAAGTGAAACCGCCTCGGATACATCAACTACAACTTTAGTAGAACCTTCCTCGATACCAACAAATAACTGTCAAACTTCTAATGCTATACCAATACCAAAAAATCCAAACAGCCGAGTTAGAAATTATGATGAACAAAAAAATAAATCTTTTTCCTCTTTTAAAAGTTGGTGGTCAACTTCTTCTTCATCCTTTAATCAAAAGGAACAGACTATCTCAATACCGAATACTACGATACAAAATAATTTAACAGAAGAAAAACAAAAATCATTAACAGGTTCAAATACGTCGACAAATCAAAACAATGATAAATCTAGGTCTGTTAGGCATGATAAACAACTTTTAAGACAGGATAATGGATCATCTATTAGTATTCTTACACCTATAAACGAAAATGGTCCAGATGAAAAGAAACATTCACAACCTATTGAAGTAGAAATAACGGGATCAAATTCGCGAGAGAATGGACAAAAGAAACCGAGATCATCATCCAATTCAGATGCGGATATCGTAGATAAAAATTCTACGCTCATTGGAAAAACTTCGGATGCAAAATTATCATCATCATATTCTTCAATGTCATCAACAACCTCTTCAAGAGGTTGGTGGATGTTCGGTGGCGGCAATTGCACTTCCTCACGTGAAGATGTCTCGTCCAACAATTTAACTATTTCTAACACGGCTAAGCCCGAAAATATAATAAGTAATAGATTAACATCTGAACCAACTCAATTTAATACAGAAAATAAACAGACGGATCAGATATCAATAGTTTCTAAAAATTCAAATTTAACAAATCATATTTTAACAACAACTTCTGATGATGGAAATTCAACGTCAGCTGGGAGCACAAGGAGAGTCAAAAAGAAGTCATCGTCTGAAATACGGCGATGGTCATTATTTGGTACATGGTCGCCTTCAACAACAAACTTGGAGTTCACTAATGAAGGTGAAAGCAGCAAGGATGCTGGCGAGGATGATAAATCAAAATCAAATTTTCATTCATTACCAACATCCTCATCAGCAACCAAGTCTGAGCCCACTACTTCCTCAAATAATGTTAATGTAAATCCTTCAAAAAAAGGCCCAATTAAAGAAGAGAAACAGAACGAACATTCATCCAAAGATTCTGAGAATAATGATAAGAAAAGTCCACAATGTAGCCATAAACGGCCAACTAATCCAATTATTCAGACTTTACCTGAAAATAGGTCTTCTTGGTTGCATTTCTTCACTAATGCTTCGCATACTCAATCTAAAAGCGCAAAAATTGAAAATGCATCCGATAGAATAATGATTACAAACGGTTCTTCTTCACCTATAGAGAAGGGATCGGCAAATACGGCAAATGATTCAAAAAATTCTCTCAAAGTTTCAACGACTGTCGAAGTTGAGAAAAAAATTTCGGTGGATTCATCAAGCGTTAGTGTACCACCAAAGTTAAAACCCGTACCTGTTAATGTTTTATTACCTACTTTTGAGGAGTTTGCAGAAAATAAGCCTCGCAGACATCCGAATTCAATGGTACAGAAAACTTTACATGCTATAAACACATATTTCTTTCCTCCTGATAGATTACCTGAGAGTACCCTTCCAAAGTGGTTGGACGAAATAACACGCTCGACCGTGGATGTCAAGCGCATTGCAATTATCGGAGTTCATGGATGGTTTCCAGCGAAATCTTTAAGGGCTGTTTTTGGTGAACCCACAGGCACTTCACCTAAATTCTGTGACATGATGGCAAAAGCTGTTCTAGGTTATTTATCACAACATGGAAACATTCTTCCAAGTGATTCAATTACTTGCATTCCACTTGAAGGTGAAGGAACTATATCTACTCGAGAGGAGTTACTCTATCAGAATTTGTCAAAAAACAAAACATGGTGTGAAGCCTTATCTTTTGCAGATGTTGTATTTGTCGCAACTCATTCACAAGGTACACCAGTAAGCACTATCCTTCTTTCTCGACTCATCAAAGAAGGACTCGTTCATCCTAAACGACAACGTATTTGTATGTTGGCAATGGCTGGTATTTCGCATGGACCTTTCCCATATTTAAAAGAAAATTACATAGTAAAATATTTTGTTGGTGCTGGTCGTAGTCATGATGCAGATGCTGCCAGGGAATTATTCGAATTTATGGATTCAGACAGTCTCGTGTCCAAAAAATATAGGGAAGCATTGAATGTAATAATTCAGAGAGGAGTTAAGCTTATATACGTAGCTTCTATGGACGATCAAGTAGTACCGGTACGTGTTAATTTATTTATCGAAATTTAATTTCAAATTCACAAATATTTATTTGTTTATTTTTTTCATTTATTAGTTATATTCTGGTATATTTGCTGGAGTTGATCATCCATCAATTATGCGTTCAATTTACATCGATGGCCCATTGTATCAACCCAACGATTTCTTGACAAATCTAATTGTGTTCGCAATTCGGTTACGTAATGCTGGAATTTTAGATCATGGGTTGATGGTTCAATTAAGTGAAGTTGTTGCTGGTTCCATGTATGGCGAAGGTCATTCAGCATTATACAACGAAATTAATGTGTATACGTATGTATAAATAATTTAAGTTAAACGATTTTTTTATTCAATGATATTAACATATCAGAATCCTAATAATAACTTTATCTAAAATAGTTCGGCAGTACGTTATTTATTTGAAACACCATCACTTAGTTATTGTAATGTCAAACTTGAGCGTTTTCAAGCACAGCAGAAAAACAACCCGTATTATTTACCATGGGCAATGCGTGGTATTTTAGAGGACCGAGGAGTTTTAGAGTCAAATAAATTTGCACATGAGATACTAAAGTTGCGAAAACAATATGAAGATTGGGAGCCTGTTTCAAAGGTAATGAAAGATGTTAAATTTCGATTAGAACCATTGAAAGATGCTATATTAAGAAGATCGAAGTTATGATGAACAAAATTGGTTGGCGGAGTTTAACTCTTTCATCATCAATCCCTGTAAATATATATGAATGTATTTTCTATAATATATATAGTCATCTTATTCAGTAAAAGATTCCAAAAGGTGTTTGTACGTTCGTTTCAAATCTCCCTAATTCCGTAATCGTAATATGACATTGATACATATTATGCTGGATACTGTGATTATATGAATAATAATAGCATACGGAGTATCGCTACAAGATGATCGAATAATTCGAATAATGATGGTCGTTCGCGTCATTCGCTTTTAAGACTACAGAATTGACATTTTTTTTTAAAAAATTTTCAAAAAAAGACAATTTTTCATTTTTCCTTTAGAAGATTCAGTTTAGAAAAAAAAATTTTATTTTTTGGACACTTATTTTTTTTTTTATTTATATCTACAATTTTGTTTGGTATTTTTTTTTTTTAAAAAAAAAAAAAAACTTGTACAGATTATTTTCTATAAAATTTCCTTATAGTAGGAATAACTTAATAATAATTAATAATGCTAATAAATTTCAGAAATTTGATTTCTGCAAAATTTTTACATATTCAGATTTATTTTATTAAAAATTATTTCACACGTCTCGTGGTGTTAAAACTAATAAGGATTCTTTAAAATAAATTTTGCACTCCATTCCTCCTTTGGTAAATTTTCTTTTTTGTAGATTAATCGATAGATATATCGGAGAATTTGAATTTGACAACTCTGGGAAATTTATAAACAAGTATTAACATTTAAATTATCCACTTAAGATTTAGTTACTAAGGTTTGTAAGAGGTCATGAGTACATCACGAATTACAATTTGTTCGGCGATATTATTCATGTGATCATGTGTTCATGTGTGGAAACGCAATGTTGAAATGGGTTAGCTTTATTTTATTCATTTAAAAAAAAATTTTTTTTTTACAATAAATTGTTGGATCGTTAATATTATATATACTTGTATATTTTAAATAATATATTTTTATTATTAGAATAATAAGTTAAATCAAATTATAAAGTATATTGTAAGTAATATATATTATAAACCAAATTATAAAGTAGATTGTACTATATTGTATTTTAATAGAATATAATATATATTTGAAATAGATTAAAATTAAGATCTTATTACATTTTAATCTAATAACATCAAAAACTAAAATGCAATAAAAATAAAATTTTGTTAAAAAATTCTTAGAGCTTGATTTTCCTAGCAAACTTCTCATATGTAGATTATTTAGTAAGCAAATTTGTTTGCAAATTTTAAGTTTATTAAGAATAATTTAATTTTAATTCAATATTTAAAAGATTATTTTTAAAAATTCTATTTACAGATTAATTAAATCACTTAATTATTAATAAAAGTTATAAAATTATAATAATAAAATTTTTTTATAATAAATTTTATAATAATATTATAATTAATATAGTTAAAAGTAAATATTATTAAAGATTAATAATAAAAATTTTTAAAAATTACAAATTTTTAGTTTATAAATAATTTTAATTTTTTATTATATAATTAAAAGATTAAAATTATTATAATATAGTATATTTTATAAAATTAATTTATAAATTTTAATAAAGTTAATTAGAAAAAAATTTATAATAAATAAATTGATAAATTTATTTGTAAACTTTTATAATTTATAAGATTATGTAAAATTTTATATATTAAAAGATTAATTTATTTGATTTATTTTAATTTTATAAAATTATCATGTGATTTGAAAAATATATACTTCTTTTGAAAATTTTTTTATTATAAATATAAATTTATATTTTTTTTTTAAGGTTTGATTCTATAATCTTAAATAAATAAAATAGTTAAAAATTTTTTATAAAATATATAATATTGGTTAAATAACTAAAATTATTTATCATTTGAGTAATAAAATAGCAAATGGAAAATGACATATTATTTAAATTATTTGTTATTTCAAGTCATTTGCTGAATATTGTTATATAATATTTTTATCATTTAATTAGAATAATATATTTGAATATTTTAATTAAATATTATTTTTATTATTAATTAAAGTAATACCTTTATTTTATTTAAACTTTTTTAGTTTAATACAAAATTTTCAGAATTTTTTAATTTAAATTAAAATTATAGTTTTAAAAAAAAATTGAACTGAAATAAAATTTTAAATTGATTTTTATATAATCTAAAATTAAATTGAATTAATATAAATTGATTTTTAAATTAATTTAAAAATTTAATTAATATAAACTGATTTTTAAATTAATTTAAATCTTTTAGAATTTTAAATTTTATATTAATAAATTACTATAAAATACTAAAAATAAACACCTTTTTTGCAATCATATGATCACTAAAATTAGTGAGAGTGATTAATTTTGATCATCACGTTTTTGTATATTGCAAAAAAAAAATTTATTGTACTTATCATCCATCCATCTATTGTTATGGAAAAAAAAGTAAACTTTTTTAATTTTTTCTTTATATTTGCTACTTGTTTATAGATTTATTATGAAAAGAGAGTGATTTTTTTATATAAATCATTTATATACTTACTATTAATAAAAAAAGTATTTTTTTTTTGTATCCATCACTTGTTTATTAAAAAAATTTTTCTTAATATCTTATTATCTATCTATTTACTTACCTTCCGCTTATAATAAAAATAATTGATTTTTTTTTGTATTTATTACTCAACCTATTATAAAAAATATTTTTCGCATCTATTAAAAAATAGCTTTTCATACTTACTTATTTGCAAGTTTTTTTTTTAAATTTTAAAAAGATAACAAAAAAAGAGTGAGCACAAAAAAGAGAACATTATATTCAGTTGAAGAAAAATTAATAGTAATTAAATATGTTCAAGAATATGAAAGAAATGCTACAATAAAATACTTAGATTTAGATAGTTTAATGATTAGAAGATAGATTAAGAAAAGTGAAGAATTAGAAAAAGAAAGTAAAAAAAACGTGTTGGCTCAGAAAGAAAAGCTTTTTATCCTGAAGCAGAAAATCTCTTATATATTTAGATTATAGAGTAGAAAAAGAAAGGTTTATCTATTAATTATATTTTTATTAGATTACAAATGTCTAAATTTCTCAAAAAACCTACTATTCAAGCATTGTATCTAACAGGAGAATATAAATTTCAAAGAAATTTTCTTGAATTATTTCTTTTATGAAAAGATTTAACCTATCATTAAGAAGAAGAACTAAAATTTCACAAAAATTACCTGAAGATTTAAAAACAAAATTAGAAGAATTTAGAAGATTTGTTATAAGGTTGAGAGTATAGTATAATTTTGATTTAAATAACATTTTCAATATGGATGAAACTCCTATTTAGTTTGATATAGTAGGAAATTTAATTGTCAATAATAAAGGAGATAAGATAATGCATATTCATACTACTAAAAATGATAAAAATCATTTTACTGTAGTTTTAACTTGTCCAATTGGTATGAAATTGTTAATCTTTATTTATTTTATATTTAATTAAATTTAATAAATACTTTTTATTATTGCAGATGGTACAAAATATCCTTCTATCTGTATTTTTAAAGGAAAATAACTTCTTCATGATGAAGTTATTCCAAAAAGTGTTGTTTGTTAGTTTCAAGAAAATGGATGGATGATATCAGATTTAATGAAAAATTATATTAATTTTTTATTTAAATTTCGTATGTCTGAAAATTTGTCAAAGAATCCTGTTATGATGGTATATAATTCATTTCGAGGTCACTTGGAGGAAAATGTAAAAGTTAAATTTAAATAGTATAATTTTCATTTGGTTGTAATTCCAGCAGAGTTAACTAGTGTATGTTAACCACTTGATGTATCAATTAACAAGCCTTTTAAAGATAATTTGTGCAAAAAATGGTATAAATAGATGTATAATAGTGGTATTGGTATAATAGCAACAAGTAACTTAAAAAAGCAAAATTAATAATGTATATGGTTGGGTTAAACGTTCATAGAATGCTGTTTTAGATCAAATTATTTTTAATTCTTTTAAAAAATGTGCTATTTTAAATATATTAGATAGATCAGAAGATAATTTAGTTTATAAAGAAATTGATAAATTGATTGAAGAATATGAAAAGGAAAATTTAAATGAATTAGATAATAGTATTGAAATTATTATCGATTAAATAAAAGATTTAATAAATTTGATATAAATTCATTAATAAATCATTTTTAATTCATTTATTTCTATATTAAAAATTTATAACTGATATAAATCTATATTGTTATATATTAAACTCTCGATTATAATATATAATGACAAAAACTGATGTCAAATTTCAAAATTTTAATGCATGATGACAAATTTTATATTGCCTAATGTCAAAATTCAGAACTTTAACACATAATGACAAAAAATCCATGGAATATTATGTCACTAATATTAAAATTTAAAATTTTAATGCATAACGATAAAAATCTACAGAATATTATGTCATTGATGTCAAAATTCAGAATTTTGATGCATAATGATATCAAATTTCATGAATTTTTTATCATTGTGCATTGAATCCAACTGACTAATCAGCTATAAAAGGATGTTTATTTTCAGAGATATGTATTTTTAGTTTTTACTTACACTATAACGAAAGTCTAGAAGGTGCTTATTTTGGGTAGGAGTTTATTTTCAGTATTTTACATTAGTAAAATAGAATTTTAATTAAAAAATGATTTGGTAAATATTTTTAAAATTAAATAATATTAAAAGAAAAAAATTAGTATTTTTAATAAAATAAAAATAATATTATAGATATTGTTATTATTGCTATTAAATTAATATTATATGAAAATTAAAATTTTTTGTAATAAATAAATTTATCATTCTAATTATATTGTATATAAAAAATTTATTTATTATTTTTATTTATTATTAAAAAGTATTAATTAAAATAATAATATTTATTATATATATACTAATTTATATTATTTGATTAATTTCTAAAAAAAATAATTTGCAAAAATAATAAAATAATATTAAATATGTACTTATTATTAAAATATAAAATTAATTAATTAAATATTTATTTTTCTTTATATATTTATATTTGATTAATTTAAGATTTAAAAAATCTAATTATTATAAATCTATCTTACAAGTAAATAATTTTATTAAATTATAATAATTTTTTAAGATATTTTCATTAATATACTTCTAATTAATCTAAGATTTAAAGTATTTAATTTATTATAAATATATTTTAAAGTAAGTAATATTTATTTAATTATTATAAACCTTTTTTAAAAAAATATTTAACATGTTTTTTTTAAATTTAAAGTTTTAAAACTTGATTTATATAAACTTGTATTTTGATTTATATAATTATAAATTTCATTTAAATATAAATTAATTTAATAAGAAATATTTTAAAAATTAAGGTTTTTTGATTTATAATTTAATTTTAACTTATTAAAAATGTTAATTTAATCTATTATCTCTTAAACTGTAAAGGTTTGCAAGTAAATTTACCTACTTATTTACTATAAATTCCCTTCTGATTTACTTTTATGAAAAATTAAAATGTTTAAAAAATTTTTTTTTTAAA